>WBNH01003207.1:0-60514 GCA_013401255.1 Urocolius indicus | reverse complement strand
ATAAGAAACAGATCCGCTATTTTAGAGAAACAGGATATCTACTGAATTGCTGCCAAATTCCCTTAGAATTGTCTTAAATTCTTGTAATCTCTATTTAAGTTATAGTTCGGTAGATTTTCTCAACAACCATTTTGACATAAAAAATGTGTTAGTTATTCAATGTATTATGTTTATTAAAAAACCCCAAACTAATGACAAACTGTCCCCAAGTTGTCAACTTGGAAAACAGTGAAAATAAGCAAAAAATAGGAAAAGTTTTTGGTTTGGACGTGAGTTTGTTGTAGGGATTGTGATGGGCTTTTTTGGTGTTTTTGTTTGTTTTGATTGTTTTTATTAGAAGGGAGGGCTCTTGAAAGTAGGAACTCTGTGAAATGTCTAAATAAACACCAGATTAGCATTTGAACAATATTTTGCCAGTCAGCTGTGATTGTAACATGTTTGAGTTCAGTTTCAAATTTGACAGGAATTCTAATAAGTTTTACAATAGAGAAATAAAAAAGTTGGTGGAAGAATTAACTGGAGTAATTCAAGAATATTGTAGTTCT
The DNA here is from genome assembly GCA_013401255.1 of Urocolius indicus. Taxonomy (NCBI): domain Eukaryota; kingdom Metazoa; phylum Chordata; class Aves; order Coliiformes; family Coliidae; genus Urocolius; species Urocolius indicus. The sequence continues at coordinate 59,969 of WBNH01003207.1, read as the reverse complement.
TGACTTTTCCTATTAAAATTAAATCAGTACCAATACAAAACATTTTTTTGCTACCTCAAAATGAGGACACTCAAGAACATGGGCATATAAAACCCCCAGGTTTTGCTAGGATGTTGATATCAAGCCTTAGCTGCAAGAGAAGTCTATCTTTTGTTGCATAAACAAAAAGGTTTTAAATCAGTGTGATTGTATGGGAAATCAGGTCAAATATCTTACCTATTTTTTTAATTCATGTGTTGAAAACAGGATGCAATATCAATTGTTGTGATTGTCTTCGCAGATACGGAATGATGTTACATTTGTAATATTTTTTTTTCTTATATAAAGAGCCTGAAAGCACCATTCTCATGGATTTTAATAATCGTGAACATTTGAACTCTTTGTTTTCTTTCACATGATAGATCTGTCAGTTTATTTAGTATGAATGTTGATATGTGTACATGCATGCCATATGTCTCTAGGTACTCACTAATATTGACAAAAGCGGGTCTTACTGAAAAAACCTTAAGATTATGGAAGTAGTTTTATTTTGAACTGCAAGATGAATTGATCATATCACATGATGTAAGAGTATTTGTTTAGGGAAATGCTGTTTTGTATCAGTGACTATGTCCTCAAGATATATAACTACAGGAGGGGTTCTACATTACCATAGTATTTCTCCATTTTATGCTAAGTAGGTTTACAGAGGAAGAGTTTCTCTTTCTATTTTTACAGCACTTTTAGTAGAATTTTACTGAATCTCTTACCCTATTTGGTCTGTAGTATTTTTCTTTCCTAAATTCTGTTTTTTTCGGAATCATTTAAGGGAACTTATGTGTTAAAGGAATTAGTCAGAATAAATGTTAAACTCAATTGATCACTGTTATTTTTTTTCCCCCAATTAAATACTGAGTAAATCACAGCAGTTTAAAGAAAGTGCATATGACAGTTTTGTGTGATATTCAAATTATTTGCATGAACCCAGAGGCTAGGCACCAAGTAATTGTATTTGTTTTTGAATTCTTCTTTGAGCTTTGTGAAAGAAGCATTTCTGAGCTCCCAGCTGTAACCACAGACCTCTGCTGAGACCGAAGACTGTCTTGCTGATGGACACCTGCATGATGGGAATGGTGTTGCACTAAAAACACTGTATCGCACTGATTGCAACTGGTAGCAATCAACTGCTGGGTTTAGTTGTCTGATATGAATCTCTGCAAGGTACTTCATGAATCTTCAAGAGGCAGTAAATTATGCTTCCTCCTTTGTACAACAATAGCAAGTGGACTTTATCAGCAACTTGTATAGCTCTGCTTCTGCCAGTTACAGACATTTTGACAGTCTTAAACACTCGATTTTAATTTTTTTTTGTTTTTGGGGGGTGAGAGGGAGGAGGTGTGTACAAAAGAGGAAAAGGCTACTGTAAGGTTATATGATAACAGATACTTTCCTTCTCCATCTGTAATATTAGTGGAAGATGATAGTTAATTTTTCCCATCTTCTGCAGTAATTTAATTTTATTTCTCTGCTAAACTCAGGGTACATCTTTCAGGCTCAAGCGATGCTTGATTTTCCTGGTTGCAAACAAGAAACTGAGTAACTCGTGAATCCCAGAATCACTTCTCCTCGGATTTCAAGAATATCACAAATCATGTCCAATTAAATTTCATTGTTTTGAGAGCTGGGAATTGGTAGATCATAAAGTCACTTCATCATTATCCACTTACATATGATACAAATTAAATATGACACAAATTAAATGGAAGGAATGAGGACAGATAAGCTGTGATAGCTTGGACTATATATAATCTTCCTTTCCCACTTTCTTATTTATTCGTCAAGACTGGTCTGCATTGATGGCCAATGCCATGTGTAAAGTCTTGGGGGACAGAGGAAACGGAATGCTATTGATTTTTAATAGTTTTCTCCTCCCCTCCAAAGAAGGTATGCACATTCAGTATAATCTCTCTGGAGGGTTATGTTCTCAGCAGAGTGCAATTGAAAGAGCAGTGAATAAGAATTAGATAACAATCTAAATTAACTGTAGTGCTGACCACTGTGTTCTGTATTGTGAAAAGCAAACTGACCATCATTGTATATAATCTAGTCACTGCACATAGTTGTCTATAGTTTTCAAAAACAAGTCATTTGACTCTAACTGAACCCAATGGTTTTCTCATTACTCTTCATGTACAACTGCAAAATATTTCCATTATAATAGACACTTAGAAATGTGAAGTCTAGAAATCTTTACAACCAGAGCTACTTTCATACTGCAGATTGTAGCATTTACAAGGTGTAAATGCTAAATAGGACCTTCACAGTAGGAAATATTTCACTTAATGTTAGCCTGACTTGTAAGATTTGGTACTTTGATATGGAATTGGCACATTTATGAGATTCCTTCATGCCGCAGTTGCCAATTTTGACTGTCTGGTTGTTGACAGATTACATAGAGACCTGGGTTTTTAATCCATTTGCATCAACTGTCACTGACATATTGCTGGTCATTTCACTGATATGGTCTCATTCTTTCAGCATAGCTGACTTTTTCTAGTTTAACTGGTCATTCTTTTATGTAATACTCATTTTCCAGAAGGCAGGTTTTCATTTTTCACTGTTGTCTTTCTGTAATGGGAATTTTCTGTGGAGAAACAAAATGGTATTGTATGGCCTACCGGAAAGATTTCCGAACTGAGAGTTAACACTCTTTTAGTGGCATTCGTTTATATAAGAAGCCACAAATAAGAGATATAGATGAAAGAAAAATATGAAAAGCCAAGTTTTGCTTTGGGTTCAGAACTAAAACCCCCAGACTGTTCCTGAGTCTTGTGTGTCCCAACTTTGATTTCATAAACCACATCCCTCAAGTTCAGTGCACTTTACCAATAACTTTCACTAGAAACTGTGTCTTAACATGTGACACTACTGCAAAAAGTTATTGTGAGAGAGAAACTTTATTACTCATCAAATGTGTTTTTTTGTGTGTTTAGTGACATATCTGCTGACTTCTGTTATAATAGTAAGATGCGCTGCATTCACTCTACCTAACAAAGCAGAGTGAGCACAGCCAGGCAAAATGAAGTTGGATCTAGCCCACCTTGTACATCACCAACAATTTAGTGCTGTTTGTGGGTTTCATAGAATCATAGAATGGTAGGAGTTGGAAGGGACCTTTAGAGATCATCTAGTTCAACCCTGCTACAGAAGCAGGTTCACCTAGATCCTATAAATTATGCCTATGCTCTGAAGATGAAAGATGTTGTTTATACATCAGCAAGGCCAATGCTTGCACACACTCAGAGTATGTCTGGGAGCTTAGGCTGTCCTGGAGAAAGGTGACGTGAATAGCCAGAAAAGAGACAGCAGAAATTAAGAATCAGTAGCGCAGGAAAACAGCCTGGAAAACTAAAATCTCATCTGAGAGGATAGAAAACATTATCTATTGGCTGTCTCAGGTGAAATTAGTGTCTATTGGATGATTTAAATGGTGGTGTTGTCCTATCTCCATGGCTTAAAATGGCTTAATTTTATGAAAGATGGATCTTATCTCCATGACAACTTCCTATATTCCATGTACTCCTCCTAAGCAGGCTCTCTGCACAAGCTTTGTTTGAGATTTTAGACCCATGCTAGGGGTGCCTGGCTGACTCCAAACTCTCTGTTGTGTATCACGTTGAAGTGAGACTTTGTTAATCATTTGACTCTTCTGGCCCCACATCTGAGGTCAATTTGGATTGTCCTCCCCTCTGGGATGATTTGCCCTCCTTCTGGAATCTGTTTATTGTACTTGATACCATACATATACAAGTAAGCAATTTATCATGAGTATATCTACTGTTTTAGTATTGATAACTTTGTTTCACCAACAGTAAGTTTGTAGTACCCTGTACTGTTTATATGTATACTCATTGCAGCTATTATTCAGTGCTGCTAGTATTTGTGGTTGAATATTTGTAACAGCTTGAGAGATACATATATATATATTAACTTTATTAATCATGAGTATACTGGCTAGTGTAGATTTTTTGTTGTATTTGTGGTAATCCATAATAAAGAAGATAAACTTTTTCTTTGAATGCTTGAAGTATATATGTATTTGAAAAAATATAGATCTCTCTGTGCTTTGACACTAGCAAGTTCTGGAATGTTTCTCAGCATATTATTTTTCAACACCAAAGTCATCTAAAAATTAAATTGACTCAAGATAGGATATAAATAATATAGATTTTAGTAGAAATTAATTTAAATAATAGAAATTAATTTACATAATAGCAAAGCATATTGCAGTAACCAGAATGAAATACTAATTCAATGTAATATAAATAATTTACTGTATTAAATTAATTTTTTAAACAATGTAATGTATTTCTGAAATACTAACATAAAATCCTGCAACAAAGGGTCATCTGTGGCATATTGACTTAAGCTGGAGCTCAAAGTACATACCACATACAAGCAAATATAGGCAATAACTCAAATTCAGCAGTAGCTAATTGAGCTTGCAGTGTTTTGGATAATGTATACTTCTTAGTGGATATATAAATGATTTTTACTGTGGAGCTACCCTAGATTGTGTACTCATACAGATACATGTTGCTTTTTATGCCCCAAAAGTGTCTTAGAGCACTAATAACAGAAAAGTCCTTGGAATTCAGGCAGTTCAAGGTGAAAATGTTTGGTCGATAACTGTTTCATTTTCCATTTATGCTCTCATTTAAGGGATGGAGGTGGCATCCTACACTTTTAGAACACTTACATTGTAAAAACATGTGTATTTCAAAGTCCTTCAGCATACCTAAATTTATAGATGTCTAATATAGATTAATTTTAGCAAGATAGGTTAGTTAAATTTAAATAATATGAATTTGGAAATGACATCTTTCTATAAAAAGGAGTGGAATGGAATTGGAACATAGGTGCTTAGCTTCTCCAAAAGAGATTAATTTCTCTGACCACTACAAGGTCTGTTCACTTTTTCTGATGCACTATTAATGTATTTCTATGTCTAATTCACCGTCCTTTACATTTTCTTTATTCACAAGCAAATGAAAATAGAGGCATAAAACTGAAAGCTTACTGGCTGTATTATTGCATCCTCTTCTGAACAAAGTCTATGTCACCCAAGGCTGTTAATCCAAGATGTGGGAAAAACACTCTCTGCAGCCCTTAACTTTTAATTTCCTTCTGATGGCTTAAAACATTATCTCAAACATTTTGTACAAATGTCTTATCCATTTAGTTAACATCTGACTTCCAAATTTTAAGTACTGGTGCAGAATTTGCTTTTCCTAAAAGATTAAGATACTATAGATAAGGCTATAAACTTGTATTGCTCAGTGCACATATATTATTTTTGCTTATACATATTAGTAGCAATTTTCATAGCATATTTTCCACTTATTCAAAGACCCCAGTACACACTTAATGTTCAACTTGTTCTCTAATGTCAGAAATATTCTAAATCTAAAAATAAGTTGCAGATAGAAAAGAAATTTGGTGAAAATTTGAAAACTATGCTCTTTGGTCTTGACTGTTTGAGATTACAGTCTTTGAATAAACCAATATTTTAATAAAACAATTTTTGGACTAAAACGTTTTCTTTCCATCTGAAACTCATTGTTAATGAACATGTGGATTGATATCAATGAAAACCATATAAATTTTTTAAGATGTACTCTATATATCACAGCCAATTTGTGGCTACTGTGTGGTACATATTCAGCATTGTTTGGGTTTGGGTTATGTATGTTCAAAGGCAAATAAAAATTAGAACTTTTAACTCTGGCATGCATTGGAAAACCTAACAACTCCTCTCAGTGCAAAACGAAAGGACATTTTGTTAACTGTTTTTCCCACTCTTCTCAGAAGTGCCATCTACCACATTTCTGGGAAAGAAGCATATCAAATTCATTTAGAAGTCCTTTGTGACTAATCAAGTTCTGAAATAAAAGGAATCTATTACTGTTCCGGACTACATGGCTAATAGTTCCCTACATGGAGTTGATAATGCATCAGTATTTTTGACTGGTCATTTATCTTTTGAAAAATAATGTTGTGGAGTGGCTAAAATGTTGGGGGAATGCAGGTCAAGTTTCCCAAACAGTTGGAACAGAAGAAGGTGACAAAACATGTTGAACTACTAAGACAAGTTAAAGAAATGTCACATTCGTAAGTCCTTGCTCCCAGCCTTTTCTGTGCAGCAAAATCCTGCAGAACTCTAGGGTAAAACCAAGGAGAAATCACCTTCCGTAGAGGTCAATGTCTGTTTTTATTTGAAGATCCACAGTCTCTTATTGAATCTCAGCATCCTGTCGCTTTCATGATGCAACTTCTAGAACAGGTAAATATTGCTGTGACAAGATTAATCTAATAAAGCAATTGCTTTTAATAATATGACTTGTGGTACAGATTGACAATATCAATTGATTGACAAGTTTATGTAGTATGAAGACAAGTTTATGTAGCATAAAGACAAGAATAGCTGTGACGTTTCTTACTCTTTTGATGCAAGTTCTCTGTATGAACACCTTCGTAGTTTTTATATTTTCACTGACCCTTAGGAGCTCAGAGCAGCTCTTGCATCCAGTTGTTGGTGTAGATTCAAGCTTTTGTTGTATCTGATGCAAATAAAATGTTTCTTATGGTCAAAAGATAGTTCAGCATCAGTAATCAAAGAGTAAAAACTCAATGTTGTGTAACTTCTCATTCTTTCTTGTGTCAAGAACAATGCAGAACAATTCACTCTGAGATTTGTAGCCTGTGAAATTAAACATTTGTAAATCATTGGTACTTGTTTGATAATATTTTAAAAAGATAATTAAATTCTGGAAAATTACCTTAACTTCCTGTTGCATTTTGTGTAATGACCTCTAAAAGCCAAATCTCGATGGACTGTATTAGAGTAATAATTCAACCTCTTTCTTGGCATGCTTCCTGTTTTTCAGAACAATGAAGAGAACATGAAACAAAAATGAAGATGTGATGGTATCTTTGAGAAATCTAGAAGAGCTGGGCTAAAAAGTAACTACACTATACAGATTTTGCATGTAAGTATCTGATTCTATATAGCTTCCTCTATTTTATTTACTGGAAAAAGATAATTCTAGTACATTCAAAATGATTTTTTTTCCCCCAAAAAATTATTCCTCTTGTCTGTGATTTCGATTTTTCTTTTCAGGTTTATTTTACAACTTATAGTAGAGTAAAATTTGTCTTGGCAAGAATATGTACATATTTACTTTTTTTTTTTACTTGAACAAACCAGCAAAAATGTTCAAAACAAAGCAAAAAAAAAAAAAAAAACCCCACCCAATTCAGAATAGATGTTGTTCCTTTAAATGTACAATTTGAAAATTAACTCTCATGTCATTTTTCATTGCATGGGGTTGCAAATGAATGTGATGGAAACCAAAAGGATTTGAAAATCTTAGGTACATTGTAACTTATTGGAGAGGAAAGACATGTCAATTGGAAGGGGGGAGGGTATTTTTCGCTTTGAGAAACTGAAGTGTCTGGATACCAATCACATACTTAAAAAAATAATAAAAAAGTGAAAGCCTTGTGTTGGAAAGATTTTTATTTTAAAAAGTGACATGTGCGTTTAAAAATTATTTTGATGGATCTTTTTTTGATGCACTGTCTTAAATTGTTCAGATTTACTTTTCGGTTCTCTGCTTCCTCAGACCTCCGGACTAAGGCATTTTGTGTATACCTGCCTTGTGCAAGGCTTTTTATAAACAAGTCTGCCTTTGTTTGAAAACAGAATGTGATAAAAAAAAGACTCATGATATCAGCTGGAAGATTAAATCTTGTTTTGAAATTTGGATTTTGTGCACATTTAAGACATCCTTATTATAGCTTGGTTTTGGAAGGAAGAAGAGCTACTTTCCTTTAGAGCAATCTTTGGAAATAGAAAGTGATGGCACAACACACTAGTCTAGTATGCTCCCAGTGATACAAGAATAAAACAGTCAACTTTACATTCTAAAAGCAACTAAGGTTTGCTATAAGCAAAGATACATATAATCAAAGTAGTCTTTGATTTCACATTAAAAAAAGTTTTGAATAATAAATATAGATGATGGCGACAGGAGATGCCATCATGTAAGATTACATTCATAGAGCTCATTTTTTGATAAATGTAAATATTGTAAGAATGTTGTTTGTTATAAAGATAGACATGTTACTATGGTGACAACTACATGATTCAAAATTGCATATATTGTGTTACTTGAATAATCCTTGCAGTGAGTAAGCAGGGTGCATGCATTTGCCATCATTTCCAAAACAAGCCTCTGCAGAAGTGAGATTTTGCATGCTAATCAATGTTAAGGAATTTCCTGATAGTGAATAAGTATTTTAAAAATCATTATTTTGGTCTGATTTCTTTTAAGTTTTGTAATGTGCTAGTTTTTCAGCAGTTCAATTATAATACCTTTCTATCATAGAATCATAGAATCACAGAATGGCAGGGGTTGGAAGGGACCTTTAGAGATCATCTAGTCCAACCCCTCTGCTCAAACAGGTCCACTTAGATCAGGTCACACAGGAATGCATCCAGGTGAGTTTTGAAGAGCTCCAGAGAAGGAGATTCCACACCCTCCCTGGGCAGCCTGTGCAAAGGCTCGTTCACCCTCACAGTAAAATAGTTTTTTCCTTCTATTTAAATGGAACTTTTTATGTTCCAGCTTCTTTCTGTTACACCTTGTCCTATCACTAGTTATAACAGAAAAAAGTGATGTCCTGACCTTTTGACATCCACCATTTAGATATTTTTAAATATTGATGAGATGCTTCTCAGTCGCCTCTTCTCTAGACTAAACAACCTCAGCTCTCGCAGCCTTTCCTCATGAGGAAGATTCTCCAGTCCCCTGATCAACTTGGTGGCCCTGTGCTGGACTCTCTCCAGAAGTTCCCTGTCTCTCTTGAGCTGAGGAGCCCAGAACTGGACACAGGACACCAGATGAGGCCTCACCAGGGCAAAGGGGGAGCAGAACCTCCCTTGACCTGATGGCCACACTCTTCTTGATGCATCATTCCACTAACCTCAACATCCTACAAACCATAAATATATTTTGACTTGGTATATCTAGTGCTGCTAGACTGAAAAAAAATGCTTCATAAAAAGGGAAATATTCAAATGCCTATAGATAATTAAAAACCTTATAGACTATTAGTCAATTTAACTATAGCATTTTAATAAAAAAATGTAAAATAAAATAGTAGCAATCTCTGTTTTAACTTTTTTACCATATATTTTTTAAATTGTCTAACAATAACAGTATCTACTAGTGTTAAATTTTAATAAACTGAGAGAAGGATTAATACTTATTTCTGGGAGTTATTGTTTCATTTAAAACAGGTAACGCATTGCACTGCATTCCTAGGAAGATACAAGTGCCCTGTTGTCTTATGCTAAAGCCTTCTTATACTGTTAAAATGCAGTCAATTTTCAGGGCAAGAAATGATTAGAATAATCCAATAGATATTCCAGGGTATAAGAATATACTAGAATATGTGGCAGCAGCTGATAACATTCTGTTCAGTTTTGTTACATTAAAAGATTAATCATCCTTGAGGGGAGGAGGCTCACAACAGGCTACATTTATCTTAGGAGATAAGAAGTGTCTGAAAGGACATATAATAACAGTTATTATCTAAAGATTCTGTACTAAGTCATGTAAATAGCAGTTACTGATTATCACGGCAAGTAAAGGTGTCATGCTGTAAACCACTGCTGGACTGTAGTAAGCTTTTAGCAATAGCCATCCAAATTCCTCTAAAGGCAACTTGGAAGTACATCAGACTATATTTTTTTGTTGTGTTGAAGTGTATGAAACTACTCTTAAAAATATTTTTCCCCAACTTCAGTCTACAAAACAGTCCTCCAGTAGTTTGTTCTGTATGTCCTGAGACCAAGACTGCCTACCTTTAAGATTAGCTTAAAAGAGGGCTGGTGTTTAATGGTGCATCAGATAGTGATAGTGTTATCTGATTAATAATCTGAAATGATGAAATGAACTTGAAAGATCCATGAGATATCAAGTCATAAAATACATTCTTTCTCTTTACATCTTCGTATACCCAGAGTTGAAAGTATGCATGTTAATGACAGTCAATGCAATATAACTGTCATCATACATACACACCAGAAAAAAACAGATTTGGAAAAATATTTTGATGAAATGTGTTTGTGTAATTTTGTCTAATTTTTTCCTCATTGCTAATCTGTATTTTATATATTCTCGCTTTCTATGCCTAAAAAGCTATGCTATCAAATAGATGAGAGCTGTGAAGGGTGCATCATTACTTCCATTGCTATTTTCTTTTTGTTCATTGGCACAATTTAAAATATGTGACTATTGGGAGTAGAAAACAATTGTATTAGTGAGATTATTTTCATAGTTTTGGTAAGGATTAGCTGGGACTGTAAGCCTGACATAACAAGATGTAGTTACTGACATGACTCAGAACTTTTCAAGTAAAGATTGTTAACTAAAATAGTCTTTACTATACTGGAAAAATTTCCAGAATTGAGTAAACTAAGTTGTAAACTAAGATTTTTCTCTCAAGGAATTGTCTAAACAAAGACAAGACCTCAATAAATGCTAATTTTTATACTAATATCAGACAAGAGACTGAGAAAGAGACTCAAATTTGTTTGGCATGATATCAAGGCACCAGTGTTTTTCAATATATTTTTTTCAATGTCTTTAGACCCTATTGTGAAAAATTAATATTTGCTGTGTTCAGAAGGCTTTCTTTTTTCATTCATAGTAGCCATAATAAATTAAATTGCTTTCTGTCCAGTTTTATTAGCTAGCATTGCTAAATCGGCATAACACCTGGATAATGAAAGCTTTAACATATATGAATTGTTTCTCCTGATTCTTAATACAACCCATGATATCATGTTCAGTCAGTGTAAACTGAGAACCTTTAGGATGATAAAATATATCATGTTAAACCTGTGTGGCTGTCAAACCTTTTGGAGTACTTGAATTAAATATAGGTACAGAGTTCAGGGAGACAGCCATGAGGAAGCAGATGCAAAGGTCAAAAAGAATTAGTAATGATTCTGAATATTGATAGAAATGAAGGAAGCATAGAAACATTTCATCATTCTGATGCCAGTCCACGTGTTATATATGTCATGTAGGAATAAGGAACATGTTACTGCACCCAACCCTTACAAAGGTTAGGAAACAGACGTTTCATTCATCTTTTCGTTATTATGTAACTATTTGTTTAAAGTTAAAAACATAATACACATCTTAAACTCCACTATTGCAGTCTTTGTAGAGGTCATGGCACTTGAAACAAACCTAATTAACAGACATACTGTATAAAGAAACAAACAGAAATGTAATCTTTCATTTCAGCTGATGAAATGGGAGGTGAGGGAAAAACAAGTGGGTGGAAGTACAGGCTTATTATTGGCCCATGGAACTGTAAACTCTGAGCTGTAGAGCTGAAATTTGTTGCTGCTGCAGACAAGACAAGTAATCATACCAAAACAAGTGCTTAATTAATCCATTTTAGATTTTTTGGAAGAAGTAACTTAATAAGTAAAATTCTAGAGCTTTTTAGAGATGAAAAGAAATATCCGAATAATCTGGAAGAGTGAGCACAGGTGCAGGTAACCCAGAGAGGTTGTAGAGTCCCCATTCTTAGAGCTATTTAAAAGCTGTCTGGACATGGTCCTGGGCAGCCTGCTCTAGGTGTTTGAGCAAGTAAGTTGGATCACATGGCCTCTAAAGATCCATTCCAACCATTCCGTGAGTTCAAGTATGTAATAAAAAACAGGTCTAAAAATATGAAGAAAAAAATTACTAGAAATATCACTCATTTTAATAGGTCAAATAAATTTATAATCCATTTTAACCATGGTGTCATTTATATCCCTCTGTGAGCAGTTGACTCAACAATTTAAAAATTTTGGTGGTTATTTCTGAGATGTCCTTCCTCAAGGATATTGTGTTTATGACACTGATGATTCCAGCTAGACCCATGGCAGACCCACCACAAGTCACAGCTGAGGCCATGAGTCTAATGTATGCTGCCTCTGTAAAAATACTTACAACAAATGATGAAAAACACCAAGGGAATGGAGCAGCCAAACCAGAGGAGAGGAAGGTGTTCCATGGTGATACAGACATATCTGAAGGGACTGTAGTCTGTAATGTTGGAGCAAAGGAAATGAATAAGAAGGAAAAAGCAGCAGGATAATGGAGTAAGAAATAAGGAGTGGTAGAGGGAAACTTCTGTGCCCCAACTCCTAACCTTCAGCACTGCACATCATCTTGCTGAAGGGATTGAACGTAACCTTCAGTGGTAACTGGTAGTGTGGAGACTGGGAATGGGTAAGGAAGGTGTCTGGAGGAGAGCTGAATCTGGGAATCAAAGCACTGGGTGGAGCATCATAGCATCTTTTCATTTGGAAAAGACCTTTAAGATCAAGTCCAACCACTAACCTAACACTGTCAAGCCCATCACTCACTAAACCATGTCCCTCAAAACCACATCTATGTGTCTTTTAAATATCTCTAGGGATGGTGTCCCCATCACCTCCTCAGCAGCCCTTTCCAATGCTTAACAACTCTCTCAGTGAAAAAGTTCTTCCTAATCTCCAAGTTAAACCTCCCCTGGAGCAATTTGAGCCCATTTCCTCTTGTCCTATTATTCATTACTGGAGAGAAGAGACTGACATCTACCTCACTACAACCTGCTTTCAGGTAGTTGTAGAGAGTGATCGTATTTCCTCTCAGCCTCTTCTTCTTCAGGGTGGACATCCCCAGCTCCCTCAGGTGTTCCTCATGAACCTTGTTCTCCAGACCCTTCACCAGCTTTCTTGCCGGCTCAGGACATGATTCAACACCTCCATGTCCTTCTTGTAGTGAGGAACCCAATCCTTTTCCTACTTGGGAGGAGTGAGTAAGGGGTTGTGTGGGTGCTTGGCTTCTAGGTGGGGCCAGCCCACTGCACCAGCCAACTGCAAGATCATAGGCTGGCACTGAATTTGCAGAATTTTTTTTGTTATTATATGTTGCTGGTGGCTCAGTTTTTAGATAGATGAAAAACTTTAAATGTTCAACAGAAATGATTTAAAAAACAATGTGTGAAAATTGATTGAAAGATCAGTCCTTTTGAGAGCTATTAAAGACAATGTTATATGAGTATTTGAAGTCCAAAAACTTCAAAGGACTGTGGGAAATAGCAATCTTCAGCCATCTACTTTTTAAGGGAGAATCTTTGCTCTGATCCAGTGCAGTTATTTTAACTTTCTTATCTTGTCCAAGAAAAGAGGTAATTTACTCTTCTGTAGGCTCATCTTTACAGTGGCAGTCTTAGTGAAAACAAAATTAGAGTATGTTAGATCAAGCATAACAGAATCAAAGAAGGAAAGTACAAAATCTCAGCCAAATATTCTCCACATTTCTCACCTCTCCCTCACCATGCATGACCCACCCCCCCCGCCATTTTCTAATCCTTTTGTAGACCTTTAGTTTTTTCTCTGTTCTGAAGAAATGTAACGTGGGGTCTAGAAAATTAAGTGCAGTGGAATTCTTTGTTTAATTGCCACTTCTGAGAAGGAGGTTGTTTACCTCTCTGCTCTGCACTATGGCCTGTACAGTCTCAACACTTGCATTTCGGAAAGTCATGGAGTTGCTGAGCCAGCCCTTGGCAATATTGTGAAGAAAAAGGGCTGAGATCAGCCATAGCATGTGGTGCTCTTCTTTCCTGTCCTCTCCCTCCTTCAGCCACTGAGAGTGAAGCAGATCTAAGCTATAGTGGAAGGAGAGGCAAGTAAGTGCTCTTGAAGCCACAAAGGTCTGATATGGGTACCAGTTGATCATCCAGACTACATACTGAGAAGTGAATTGCACTGCATTTTCTTTTGAGTGGCAACTGTAAAACTGTATCATCCTACATGCAGTAGTCCTTGTGTAAGTATCACAGTAGAAAGGATACTCCAATTCATAGAGTGTAATGAAAATTAAAATGTGGTACAGCTCCAATTAAATACTCAGTACTGAATCTCCGGATTCAGAAGAAGACACACTTTAGTTTAAAATCCTGTTATCTTAAACATATTTCTCAATGTATTGATTTGACATAAATAACAGTGTCAAATAAATGTAAATGTGATTGAATAGAATTTTATTAACTTCAGTGAGGCATCAGGTTTAATTTTGCTCTTAGATGTATTGTTCCTTGAATCACAATAGAGAAAACTTTTCCTAATCATGTGTATACATTTTGCTATTTGACAATTAAAAAAGCTGATGCACTTTTGCTTAGTTAGCTAATAAAAACTTCTAGATATTTATTGCATTTGACATTGTCCTCAGTGTTATGTTTTCTTTTGAATACATTACAGTTGTCTATATGTGGAAATATTGTTGGTACAAAATCTAATACATTTTTGGCATGTTGTTAGGAATTTACATGATACATGTAAATGTATGACTGGTAGATTTTTGACTCATCCTTAGCCGACTGCCTATTTGATATGATCTGCTGGACCAGAGTTTTTTATTGCTCTTGAGAAATTATATAAATTCCTTGAAATATATATTAATGGTCTTCTTTAAAACTAAGGCAGATTAATGTCTTTAATTAAGAATAACATTGTGTTTCCATGACTATAGTGCTATTAACACCTTTTGGGATTCTCAAAGCTAAGAGCTGATAATAGTTTTAAATAATTCAGCAACATGTTATTGGTTCTGAATGACAGAAATTAGCAGAGTTGCAAGTGGTTTCTGATCCAAAATATTTATTTTTTATTTAAGGTGGACCAGCAGAGTGACTTTCTAGGGTGCTGCATAAGCCAGTAAGCTAAAACAGAGAGGCACACTGTTGTATTAATCACTAAATAGGCAAATGCTGCTGCACCCTTGTCAGACTGAAGGGAGTGGGTAGTAAGGCAATAATTTGCTGAAAGGAAGTAGAAATGTTGAGTTCTTCCTTTTCAGTAAACTACAGCCTGAAACTGATCAGGCCAAGAGACCACAGATACTTGGAGCAAAGTCTTCAGGAATGGATTCTTACCATTCACACTATAGATTTACTCAAAGTCTCTCTGCCCTTGACTTGTGCTCAACTGTTTTGAATGTGAGGACACCCAGTTCTGAGGAGTCACACTTGAAGCAAGATATTAAGAAGTTTATGTGACAATCTGAAAAGACAAATGAAAGGGAAAAAGTGCTGGAAAACTGTATTCAGTTTTCACAGTTACATAACAATCTAGGGGCATAAGTCAACATTTTCAATGAATTCAATAATACTGGATTGATTTTTTTTAGTACTTTGTGATGGATCAGCAGTCATCATCATTAGTAGACTGGTATTTTTTACAATCTATACAGAACTCAGTCATGGAATATGCATCATTAATGTCCTGAATTGCATCTACTTCATCTGTTGTACTGTTCAAGTTTGTCTTTACTTGTTTTCCTACTTTGGCTAATGATTAACACAACAATGCTGCATAACTGAGTGCATGGGATAGAGAGGACGTAGTGGCCATACATGCTGACTATCGGGATTATCAAGTAGTAACTGCTACTTGGCAAGAAGGTTAACTGGGAACTGTCTGCTCCAACAGAGGAATGTATGAAATCCTGCAACTGAGTAGAGAGAGTGCGTAACTGACCTCTGTGTAGAAGACAGCCTGTTATCTTGACATAAGTGTAGTGTGTATGTAGTTGACTTTGAATCTGCCTGTAGCAATTATAGTAGTATTTTAGTGCAGTTCATAAAGTAGCTTTAATATATTTCCAAATGGTATAAGAAATTCACTGTAGGATGATTTCTGTCCCCAACCATATGTCTTAGTGCCTCAGAAGTGGGATTAGGATTCTCCCTATTTGTTTGCAGGATATTGTGAGTTCTGCCTGCTGTCATAGTTCAGAAGAAACTACGTTACTGTGTGAATTTTTGGCACAAAAAGTAAAAGAGATTGAGCAAAAGAACTCTGCAGAGTGCCCTAGAACTTGCCAACCCACTACAGTCACAGCAGAACATAGCTTTTATTGTTTATTATAGTGGAATGTCATCAGTTCCAAGTTACACATATGGAGAAGTATGTCAGTTAAACCTTTTATCAATTACATCAACTTACTTGTGTCAAGAAAATTGATTTCTCTATAGTAAAAACATGTGAGAGAGAAGGAAAACTTTTGTTTCTTGTTTATGTAACATTGTTTTAAATTATCAAGATCCAGATGTTCATGCATTTTAAAGGTGACATTTAACACTCGAGTTTCTTATTAGAAAGCACCAGTAGATTACTAGAAACCACTTTCTCCCTTTTGAAATAGAGATGGGATCAACAGACTTTGCACCCAGCTTTGCATCCTGAAAGAATTCTTTGTTCCTATTTAGTGTTATAGTTTCTATTGTTAGACACACATAAAGTCCATTTTGCAGAATAAATTTATTGACTTGTAGTGAAAGTAGTTTTCTTATTTATTCAGGATAAATTTTATAGGTCTCATCCTTCTCTAGCTATCATATTTACGTCTTGGAGTCAAACCTTTAGAGTAGGAATTGAAATGAGGATGAATCTGGATGTTCCTGATCATGATTTAGATCAAAACCTTGGTATTTTTAGGGAATATTTCTCTGTGGTGACTGGGATTTTACCAGAGAGCACAGTGCCACATTAGCCAAGTTACCTCCTTTGTATTTACATGTAGTAGGCTAGTTTTAGATTTTTAGATTTTTTTTTCCTAAGAGTAATTTTTTGGAAGTGTATTTTTCAATTCAGGGTAGGTACACATTCTAGAACATTGATTTTCCATGTGTGCAGATGTCTTCATAACTTGGACAAAGCTGTAGTAACAAGTTAAGGTGCAATGAACTTTAATAAAAACCTGCTAAGGAGTTTAATTAGATCCTTAATGAAAACATCTTTTTGGAATGTATAAGAAGATTTTTTTATTTTTCTGACTTTTAATTGTATTTTTTTAAATGCATATAATATATTTCTTCATTCCTTTTTATTCCATGAGAAAAGCAGTTTTTTTAGGAAAGTACTAAATTTGTTGTCTTTGCAATCATGGTATGTTTTAAAAAATGTTAAGGTCAACAGATTGAAAATGGAATACATGCTTCTATGAGCTGATTTCCTTTACAGCTTATTAAGTTACGTGCCCCAGCTGAGTTGGACATACTGATAATATGTAGACAGCAAATTGTTATTTTAACTGAACTACTACCGTATAAATTGTACAAGTTGACATTCTACTGTTTGTTTCTGTGATGTCAAATTAAATCTGCTTGGAAAAGGTTAATGTTTGATTACAATAATTGGAAAGAAAATGAAACATATCCCTACATTAGAACTCCAATTTTAGGTAAAAATTACCTCTGTAACACATAAGAGAAAAAAACTCCGTGTTTTTACTGTTTATCTGAAAATTTGACACATTCTGAAAATTTGACACATTATTACGTAAGAAAATTTCAAAGTTATATGGGAGATAAGATACATTTTAACTGATGTTTTAAAGTGTAGGCTTTCTTTTGTGGTTTACTCTGTAATTACTGAATTCATATCTGATTTTTTGAGGGGAGAGTAATAGTAATTGCTGTCCAGTAGTTCAAGAAAAAATGTTGAAAATGAGATATACTTGACTAAAGTCCTTATCTCTGGTCAATTCTTTGCTGAAATTGCATGGGGAAAACAAATCTGATGGGTCAAAATTACTGGCATTCACAATGAGGTGGCTGGGGAGGATTTTTAACTTAACAAAACTGCAAACAGCTGCACATTCAACCCAAATGTTAACACAAGGGCAAAGCCATTGCTTGACTTCCCAAAGCATTCCTCATCCAGACAGAAGTCACGCAAGACATTTGTGTAATTTAAGGCAGGATTAGTCTAACAATTTCCCAGCTTGGTTATTTCTTGTGAGAGTCAGGTATTGAATATGGGCTTTCAAGCTCTATTTAAGCATGATTACATTTCTTGAGCACTAGAATCATACCTAAACTAATTAGCCATAAGCTCTTGATGTTTGTTCTTATGACCAAGAACTTATCAGCACCTTTGTGGCAGTATTATGTAATTTGATTTTGAAGATGACAATAGATATCATAGAATCAGAGAATCATAGAATGGAAGGGTTGGAAGGGACCTTTAGAGATCAAGTCCAACTCTCCTGCAGAAGCAGGTTCACCTTCATCCCATTACCCCTTGTCCTGTTGCTAGGTACAATAGAAAAAAGGGATGCCCCAATGTCCTGACACCCACCCTTTAGATATTTGTAAATGTTAATAAGATCTCCCTTCAGTCTCCTCTTCTCTAGACTAAACAGCCCCAGTCCCCACAATTTTTCCTCATATGAAAGATGTTCCACTCCTCTGATCTCAGTGGCCCTGTGCTGGATGCTCTCCAGAAGTTTCCTGTCCCTCTTGAGCTGGGACCCCAGAACAGGACACAGTACTCCTGATGAGGCCTCACCAGGGCAAAGGAGATGGGGAGAAGAACCTCCCTTGACTTGCTGGCCACACACCTCTTCATGCATCCCAGAATGCCATTGGCCTTCTTGGCCATGAGGGCATATTGCTGGCTCATATTTAGTTTATTATCAACCAGGACTCCCAGCTCTCTCTCTGCAGAGCTGCTCTTCATCAGTTCGACGCCCAGTCTGTACTGGTGCATGGGGTTGTTTCTTCCCAGGTGCAGGACTCTGCACTTGTCCTTATTGAACCTCACGAGGTTCCTCTCTGCCCATCTCTCAAGCCAGTTGAGATTCCGCTGAATGGCAGCACAGCATTCTGGGGAATCAGTCAGTCCTCCCAGTTTGGTGTCATCAATAAACTTGCTGAGGATACACTCTATCCCCTCATCCAGGTGGTTGATGAACAAAACTGGTCCCAGAACCAATCCCTGAGGAACTCCACTAGCCACAGGTCTCCAACTCGATTCTGTGCCATTGATCACCACGCTCGGGGCTCTGTCATTCAGCCAGCTCCACCTCATTGGATGAGTGCATCCAAGCCACACTGCCTGAGCTTTCTGATGAGGATGTTATGAGGATGAGACAGTGTCAAAAGTCTTACTGTAATCAAGGTAGATGACAACAATTGCTGCTCTCTCTTCGTCTAGCCAGGCAGCTATGCACTCATAGAAGGCTATCATGTTGGTCAGACAGGATTTCCCCTTGGTGAATCTATGTTTACTCTCCCTGATAACCATCTTCAACTTCATATGTTCAGTGAAAACATTTAGGATGAGCTGTTCCATCACCTTTCCAGGGATGGAGGTGAGGCTGACCGGCCTGTAGTTCCCTGGGTCATCCTTCCTGCTCTTTTTGAAGACTGGAGTGACATTGGCCTTTCTCCTCAGGCATCTCACCTGTCCTCCATGATTGTTCAATGATATGAACTAGAATGTGTTTTTTGTTAAGCTGTCATCCAGACTTTTTTTTTTATACAATGCCTCCAAAACCAGACAGCTTATTTGCCAAGTATTTGGTGTCACTTATTCAGTAAAACAATGTTTAATTGACAGCTTGAGTGGATTGAATTGTAGAGATGTTCTCTGATGAAATGACAGCCTTGCATTTTGTTATGTCACCAGAAGTCTTCAGTGAAATGACCACTTTTTCACCTGGAACATTGCGGATTAGGACAAAGCTGCAACTATTGGTATGGCAGTACCAAGATGTGAAATGCAAAATATGAAATTCCCTTACCAGATTGGTTTTGGCATTGAAATTCTTAGCAGCCTCAGACAACTTTGAAATAAGAATTTATAGCCAACTGTTGCACTGAAGGATGTCTGTGCTGGAAAAAAAAATAAGTTTCCTCTTAAAATCAATTGTCAAATGTGTATGTGTATGGGTCTGTCACATATGTATATATGTATACATTTATTCACAGAAATACGAAGGAAACATAGCCTCTAAAAGCAAGTAATTCTAGATACGAAATATAATAATTCTAGACACTATATATAGTCATTATTCTTGTCTTTATTTTTAAGTAATGCTTCATCAACATGTGCCCTACATTTTATTATCTTTGGCAGTATTCTAAGATATAAAATGTGGTTGCTTCTGATGACCTGGGAGTTTAAACATCGCTTTTCTTTACAGTTGATAATAATTGTTTGAATGTTATATGTCAGTGTTGAAGAAATGTCTATTGTTTTTTTTTTGTCTTTCAGAAATAATGCATTTAAAAATGAGCTGGAAAATATCCTCTGTCCCAAGGTTGAAACAAAACAGCCAATCGCTGATCGTAGCCAAGGTGATATACTGTTTGTCTTGTCATGATAATGTGTGCAATGAGATACACAGTCTTATCACTTTGTATTATTTAAAATTGTTCTGATGAAATACCTGTTATCGTATTTCTTATGGTTTTAATTCCATAGGAAACTGATAATAAGCCTAGCTCTGATGTTGCCTGAAGTAAGACCTATGGAATGTGTACATGTATCCTTCCAATTTTAGTCAGAGGCAAGGTCATTTTGAGTTTAGAAAAAAAGAGAAAAGTATATTTGCAGACATTATTTGCAGGAAAAGGTAAAATACTTGCTGGAATAAGCTATATGCCCACAGCCTGGTTATGTGCCCAGAACTGGTAGAGAGAGCAGAACAGCTAGATCACTGTCTGCAAACCAGACACATTGAAATCTGGCATCTCAAATGTACAACTGGAGTGAATTATCAATATATCTGTATTAGCACCAAGACATTTTACAATTAAAAAGTTAAATAGCTGGGATTTAACGTGATTTTCTGTAATGTTGGAATCTATGAAGTACAATGTAGATTGAGAGAAAATGTGCCCTACTGATTACCAGCCTATGTGACATGAACCTGCCAGAAATCAGTGATTTATGATCTTTGGAATCTGAGAACAGATACATCCTTTTGTACACCGTACACTTTCCATCCAGTACTACCAGGAGGCAGGATTATGTACTGTGTAGGTAGCACAGTATACCTGTTGTGCCCGGCCTGGATGCAAACATCACAGGAGCACTGGACGTCCACCTTTCTGACTGTTCTTGAGTTGATTTAGCTTTAGTAGGCTTCAGTAGAGTTTCATCAATTTACAGTAATTCAAGTTCTACCTATTGCGGGGTTTTTTTACCTGGGAAAATTTCCATTGGTGTCATTGATATTGCTGTGGATGTAAAATGTCAGATTGCCCCAATATTTTCAGAAGTATTAATATTTTTTTCTGACACATGTACTCATTAAGCACTGAATTAAAATCAGAGGAATGAACAAAATTCCAAATTGCTAAAAAAGTTGTGTGTTAAAAAAAGTCAAACAGCAACTGAGCATGACTGGGTCATTGCTGTGGCTCTTCAGGTAATCTGTGTGCACCTATGTACATATCTTCATAACAAATTAGCAGAGAATATTTTCCTAGTTTTAGCAGACTTCTTAAATATTCTGCTGTTTTCTACCTTAATTTCCTTTACTCTCTGTAAAATGAACACCATCCCATTCTTGAACTCAAGCCAGGAACATAATTCAGAGCAGTTTTCCCCTCATTCTTTCTCTACAAGTAGAGAGTTTAGAGATTTACTGTTCTGTTTTGTTGTGGTCATTCAGTTACAGTGTGAAGGATCAGGTCTGACTTGGGAAACAAGTCAGCTAGAAAGCTGGCAAAGTGAGAAAAAAGGAGATATTTTGCCAGAGGTGACTCTTTACCCATTAAATTAGAACAGGAGACTAAACTGCTATTTACAACACTGTAAGCAATATTGCTTACATATCCCTTGTCGTGGTTTAGGCCCATCAGGGAACAAAAGACCACGATTAGCCTCAAGTACAGAAGACTTAAGGATTGCTAAAGGCAGGGAGAGCTTAATTGCCGCTTAAGGTGCAGGACAAAACAGACCAGGCTACTCGGCTTGGGGAAGAAAAAGAGAAAACAATTTAATACCAACTAAAACATAAAACCCCAAAAACCAGAACCAAAACAAAACAACACAGAATGGTACAGAGATGAAGAGTCCGACCAGCCCTTTAAGACCACCTGCTCCCCACCCCTCTCCTCTTCCCGGGCTCAGAGCCCTGATCCCGGTGTTTTATACCTCCGTCCCCCCTGAACGGCCCAGGGGGGCAGGGAGTGGGGGTTTCAGTCAGTCCGTTCCTGGTGGCTTCTGCCGTTTGTCTCACCTCAGGGCAAGTGGGTTCCGCACCAGTCCTCCTTGCAAGTCCGTGAGGTACCACACACACATGGCAGCCCTGCACGGGCTGCACCGACGCACATTTGTCCCAAAGCCCTGCACGGGCTGTACCGATGCTCATTTGTCCCAAAAGTTGCTGCTCCTCTCTGCCTCTCGTGTGGGGCTGCTCTGCGGTGCACAGGCTCTCCAGCATGTCCTGTGCCATGACCGCCTCCCCCACACAGTCTCTGGCCCGTCCGGGCACACTCACATGAAGTTGCTGCTGCTGCTGCTGGCTCTCAATTCTGCTGTTGCTATCCATAGGTTGCAGGGGTACCGGCTGCACTCTCACCACGGCTTGCAGAGGGGTCTCTGGTCTGATGCTCCATCCTTCCTCCTTCTCCGACTGTGGGGTCCGCATGGTCGCCTCCATCTTGTACCACCCTTACACCTCCTGCCCGGCACCTCAAATTCCCATCCCTAAATAGTGATCGCAGAGGCGCCAGATTGGCCCAGCCAGGCCGGGGGGTGGGTCTGAACCCAGGAGTCGGGGGAGAGTCTAAAAAACTTTTACCGGGTCTTCACTGCAACCCGCTCCCCCTGTTACTAAGCAAAAGCTACTCCTTGCTAAACCATGACATCCCTAAATGTAGGAATCACAGGGCAGGCTAAGGAATTCTTCAAATCTATGTAGCAGCACAAGGATGCCATATTAACTGCACACAGTAAGTATATCACAACAGCAGACTCTGAAAAATCAGGTTTAGTTGATGAGAAGGAAAATAGATTCCCAATTCATATGAACAGCTTTCATGCATAAAATGAAATAGACTGCAAATCTGTGTATAGACACTAATAAAGAGATGTCAATAGTGAAGGCCAGTCGCTTCATTCAAATATCTGTCAACCTCTCAGGTTTTTTTGAACATTTGCTGTGTGTCTTTTTGTGATTGTAATTGCATTGTTACAACCTCTGCCTGCTGCTAGTGCTGTCTCACATGCCTGTAAACAAGCTGATGGATGTATTGCTGATGTTCATTGGCCATTGTACAATCTTATTAAATATAGCACACCAAGAGTCTGTTATGATTTTTCACATTGACATATTTAAATGTTTTATTTCAGAAATTGCCACAAAAACTCTTTGATCTCTAGGAATGCCTTCATTTGCACTGTCAAATTTCTGAGAAATCTTGTAGTCAGAAATGGGCTTTGGGAACCATTTATCCACATCCCTGACATCCATAGCAGATGCCAAGTAGAGTGAGCACTGCACTTGTAGGATTACATTGGTAGAGAGTGCATATGGACAGGAGTGCTCATTGTAGTGTTGTGACTGGAAATTCAGTGAGAAGGGGTTTAATGTTGTGCCAAACTCATGGCCAAAAATCTCTGTCTTGTGCAATGCTGATGATTTTGGTGGACAGCACATGCTGTTTTTACCTTGGAGAGCTGATATTTCCTAATATCTACTTTCTCTTTAGCAAAGAAATTCAGCTCTGTACAGTATGAATGGAGTGTGTATTCTTAGCCAAAATTCAGTGTCCTGCTTTCACTCACTGAAAGAGCAGCCTGCACAAGTGCAGCAGCAATGCTATCAGCTTATTTATGTTTTCTCTACTCCTCTTACAGCAATTTGACTGCAAGCTGTGACTAGCAAAAACTTACTGTGTCACAATTATTGTTATTTTTTATCTGTTTTTACATTCATGTATTCATGTACATTCATTTACATTCATGTTTGGTGGAACTTATGGAAGTGCAGCAATATGTAAGTATTAGTAGCAGCTGTCAGCATTATGTCTACATTTTTAATAACTTATTTGATTACTGTGTTAGTATGTGATCTAGCAATGGATTCGAATGCTTTGAGTTCTCATTTGGAAAATGCTCAACTCTGGAAGACACAGCTTTTGAAATAATGATTTATAAAAACAAACACAAAAGAATTGTAATTATATATTTACACCTGTAAATACAAGGGCAAGTGTAGAGTCTTACATCTGGCAAAGAATAACGCCAAGTACCAGTACAAGTTGGGGTATGAACTCTTAGAAACTAGTGTAGGTGAAAGGGACCTGAGGCTCCTGATGGGCATCAGGATGGCCACGAGCCAGCAATGTGCCTTTGTGGCCAAGAAGGCTAATGTCATCCTGGGGTGTATTAGAAGGGATGTGGAAAGTGGGTTGAGAGAGGTTCTCCTTCTCCTCTCCTCTGCCCTCATGAGACTGCATCAGAATATTATGTCCAGTTCTGGGCCCCTGAGTTCAAGAAGGACAGAGAGCTGCTGGAGAGAGTTCAGCGCAGGGCCACCAAGATGATGGAGTGGAGCATCTCCCTTCTGATGAAAGGCTGAAGAAGCTGGGGCTCTTTAGTTTGGAGGAAACTGAGGGGTGATCTCATTAATGTTAACAACACCATAAAAGACAGGTGTCAGGAGGCAGGAGCCAAGATGTTCTCAGTGCTGTCAAATGATAGGACAAGGGGCAATGGGTTCAAGCCAGAACAATAGAGATTCCAAATGAACACAAGGAAGAATTTCTTCACTGTGAGGGTGATGAAGCACTGGAAGAGACTGCCCAGATGGGTTGTGCAGTCTCATTCTCTGCAAATATTCAAGACCCAACTGTATGAGTTCCCGTGTGACCTTCTCTAGGTGGTCCTGCTCTGACAGGGAGATCAGACTAGATGATCTTTCAGGGTCCCTTTCCAACCCTTAAGATTCTGTGGTTCTGTGTTTCTGGGATTCTGTGAGTTGGGAAATGCCAATGCCAATGTGCATAGACCTGGTAAATTTTCAAGTCAATTGGATTTGATGGTATTTTATGCATATAAAATGAAAGACCAAGCAGAATCTAAAGCGTTTTTGTTTGATGTTTTCCTGTTCCCCAAATTAAGAACAACTGGCTACAATCTCCAGACTTAGATGGTGTTATGATCTGAGTGAACTTGTTCTGGGTGAATTCCTGGGCACAGCACTCTGGTCATTTTTAGTTACAATGTTTATTATCATTTGTACATGAGATCAGAATCACATCTTAGAGATATATCACAACTTCAACTATTTTTGAAATTTAAGGCAACTGCTGACCACATCTAACAAACACAAGTAGCACAACGGACTGAAATGTTGTACTTGTAAAACCATGTATAGATATTCAATTAATTAAATTTTCTATATTGTTGTAGGCAAAACTTCTATAAGATCTAATTATTTTTTAAAATATAAATATATAGGAAAAAGTAACTATTGTTTTACCTGTGCAATCCACAATTATCATTTTTTTCTGAGAGGTTATGCCACTTCTCTGACAATGCAGCTCATTCAGATATTGACATTATTACTTATGTAACTGTGCTGTTCTATGAAAAATCCAGTTTTAGAAATCAACCATTCATTGTGAGCAAAATCATTTATACCAGCTCGAGCAAGTCAGTAGTAAAGTAGCAAACCATCCAGAGTTTCAAAACACACACACAAATATTGATGTTAATATTCAGTTCTCAATGTTTATATTATGACATCATTATACTAAGTAGATATCTGCAAACTACTACTAAACCATATCACAAATGAATGTCATTACAGTTTTTGGTGAATAATTTGGAATGCTAATAAAGAATTTAATATTTTACTTGGGGTTTTTTTTTGTGTTCTTCTTTTAATATTGCAGAATAATTGTGTAATATTTGCTAAGGAGAAAATTAGGTAACTTTGAGGCTGGTAGTTATTTCTGTTTGTGGGAGGCTTTCTGATTCCAATTACTTATGGTTATTTAAATATGGTATTTATAGTATTTGGATTATTTTTCTTGGTCACAAAATATCACGGTTGAACTGTGCATGCAGTAATTTTGTAAAATTTGCCCCAATAGTAGTCTGTATTTATACTTAAAAGTTAGTTACCCAGAATGTATTAGTTTATTTAATTCTCTTTTATTAAGGAGATCTAATGTCTAAAACTCTGAAGAAGCAGTTTATGCTGTTTCAAGCCATTTTTTTTCTGTGCCAGTTTCTCCACTGGCTGTTATGTTTAAAATTATGTATATTTCTGTACATTTCATATTTGGCATTCATTGACTGCCTCTGAGACATTGTGAATATAATAAGGAAATTTTCAGGAATGTGTTATTAATTCAACTATTTAATTGAATTGATTTAATTTCATTACATTTAAAGTGGACTAGATAATGGAAAACTAAATATTTTGACTGATTCCTGGGCTCAGAAAGGTCCTTTAGGGTTCTTTGGGTGTTTTTCTTTGTGAGCTGATGTACCTGAAGGTTCTGGTTTTAATGATTTTGTCATATATTTATTTTCCATCTTAGTTTCATGAAAGGTGACATCTGAATGTAAGGCCTTAAGAAAGTACCATACTAATAGCATAATTAAGCTATTAATCTTTCTGTATCTCTGATGGTTTGTAATGTAGCTTCCTCAGGAAAAGGCTTCATTGCTTTGTCCCAAGAGGCTTTTTGTGTGGCAGATTTCCTCAGATGGCTACTTATCACAGCCTAATACCATCTCCAAACATCTGTAACCTGTGTCCTGTACTTCACTATGACTAATGTGGAAGAGAAAACAGGGAAGCAGGAGGCACAGACAGAAGGGATCAAAATGAGTGTAAAGCTTTACACAAGTAAAGTAAGTAAAACTGGATTAACAGATTCATAAGTATACAAAACTATGGCAATATAAGGATACCTCAAGCTGCTGCTAGTTCTCCTCCTTTTTTTGAACAGTGCCAGGACAGTGAAGCAAGCTGTTTTTTGTGGATCCACAGGCCGCTGTGTTAGCTCTCTCTGACCACAAAACTTCTAATGACCAGAGCAGTTTGGAAGAAAATGATCCTTGATAAGATGGGAAAATAACAATTTATACTGCAAATAATGGTTTAAACAAGTGTGAAAACATGCATACTTTGCAAAGCATGATGAGAGTACCCCATGAATGCTGTAATCGTGAATGCTAATGTCATGAAGCCATATCTGGATTCTTTTATGTTATTTGGAATAAGAACTGACTACAGTATAACAGCTACTGATGTGTGATATTTTCAACTAATAACAAGCCTTGTGTCTCTAAGATATAATTTTCTACAACAGCAGAAGGAGCTTTATGAATGGAAATGCTGGCTCTGATGCTCTGGACAGGGTTTAGTCACCAAGTTTAATGGCACTCCTATTGTACTGCTCGAAGTTCTGGCTTTTTTCCCTGCTTGTCTTTCATTTTTTTTCTACTGATGCTTCCTCCCTCTGGGTAATAACAATAGATTTAAAAGCACAGAAGGATGTGGAGCAGAAATTTTTAAAACTGGCATTTTGGTGAAACTCAGATGTCCTTGTTTTCAGAAATACTGTTTCCATCTGTAAATTTCTGCATTTAAATTCTGTTTAGACCTTCACAGAAATCCAGATTTAGCAGTTAGAAGTGATGAACTTTTAAACACAAACGTTACTTGGCATTTCAGTAGGTAATGGCTTCCTTTATGGGCTTTTCTATACTTCTCAAGTTTGGAACATGAGTTGGTTTTTTTTGCCCTCTTTTTCCTATCTCCCCCATTAACCCATGAAGAAATTTGATATATAGACTACATCTTGTACTCTTTGTTTTTAAATGAGTCTAAATTTTAAAACACCTGAACTAGATCAAACTATGCATGCTAAATTTTCATGTAATGTCATGATATGATGTAGTTGACCAAATAATCTTCATTACGTTTATCACCTTTCTCTGTTCCTGAGGAATTTCACATTACAGAGTAATAACAGTAAAAACTATCTAAAAACCCACAGATTAACACCTTATGAAAACTATGATTTTGATTTTTGTTTTTTGCTTTCCCCATGGAATTTAGTGGACCAAACTTAATGTTACCAAGTAAAATAATAAGATGATGATTACCATTTAATGTTTTATGTGTATCTAACCCCTATCTTTCTTTCTTTTGTGCTAAAACATTCTCTAATATAATCCTGGGAAAAGATGAATATTAGAAGAGTGTGTTGATTATATTAGTAGAGCTTTTAGATTCTAGTGGAAAGACTTAAAAAATAACTGGTCTACTTAGCCTCTTTTACAACAGATATGTGTTCACTGCTATTATTTTATTTAGTTTCAACATTTATAACATAGTTTTGGAGTAACACTTGTATTTTTTAGAGATTTTAGAGATAAAAAAAATTGTGATGTAAAATGCTTTTTTTTAAGGTAAAAATGAAGGCGAACTATGTGTGTCAAACTTCAAGGTGTATTATTTGCCAAGTAACTAGCTCTGTTGCTGGCCTATTCACCATCTGCTTCCAGTATGCTCCTCTCATGCCCAAAGGATGTCCCAAAGCCACTCTATGACAGCAGACAGTAGGCTGCCCGCCTGACTTGGTCTGGTGTAGCTGTATGCTGATGGAGACTCAGAATGCTGCTGGTGAACTTTGCACGTCATGATTACACTGCTGTAATGCTGCAGCACATCTCAACACAAGGATGTGGCCTGTTTCTGGAGAAAAGACACTGCATAGGCAATGGCCTCTCACATTGTATGACTTAGTGGAGGTTGCTGCTGCTGATGTCACATGGGGCAGGCTGGAGAGCCGTATTCCTCCCCATCCATTGGAAGCAACAGCTATGTTAGTACAGTCTTGACCAGAGGAGCTGCTGCTGGTGGTCTGCAGGTGGCAATGTGCTGGCTGCTGGTGGGATTCTGGAACTGCCAATATCTGAATGGCAAGAGCTTGGTGGCTTCCTTTCTTGACATGCCCTTGTTACAATAAAGAATATATAATGTATACTGGTAAATATATAAAGGCACATTTATATAACATGACACAATACAAATTACATATAATAACATAATAAAATAATGAGGGTAGGATTCTGCAAAATCTGGTAAAATGTCCTGTCCGGCTCTGCATCCTTTGACTGATTTTTGCTGTGCTGGACACCACTGTTCTTTTAGCAGCTATTTTTATATCTGGGCTGCTTTCTTACAAGCATCTCCGAAACAGTCATACCACTTAAAAAAAAAAAAAATCTACTTTCTTAAAGCTATTGATAACACAAGGAACAATTTCACTGTGACATTATGAATTGTCATAATGAAGTATTATCATAATGAACACCTTTTTTGTGTTGTATAATCTATTCTAGTTTCTGATTTAACCAGGTGATTTTTTTAAAAAATCAATAGCAACATTTCCAAACCTGTGTTATTGATTGCTGTTCTCTATTTGAATAGAAACTGGTCTTTTGGTCTTTTAAAATAACTTTGATTAGAAAATACAGATAAAAGCTGGACTTTCAAAACTCTGGATGTGGTATTTCCTTTTTAATCATTGCATTAAGGTACTTGCAGAAGATGAAGGTGACCTAAGTCTGAGGGCAGTTCTGCCCTTTTAACTGTTAGGATAGATCTGTGTAACTGATATTGTGAAAAAATAATCAATTCTATTTTACAAGCTGTGCTTTTCTTTTTCCTTAGGATTTTTGAAATATCAGATGATTTTGAGAATTGGACTTTGAGAATAATAAAAAAGTTGATTAGAGTGCTTACCTTATATTTGAATTTCAATACATGTTTTGTCCACACAATATGGAACAATTTTGATGGGAAGATAGATAGCTACCATTGAAAGCTGTTGAATTGTGTACTGAATGGTATAGTACCTGAAATTATTGGCTTATCTGTAAAACCAGTAATACTCTGTCCACCCCAGCATCTTAGGTATGGAAAATGCATCCCATTATGAACTGGACTTTTGTTTGAAAAAAGCATCAAAGACTGTGGGCATAGGAAGCTGAGGCATAACATTCATGATATCATCTTTCTCTCATGGGGTTTAAGATACTCAAGACTGGTAGTATAAACTCTATTTATTGAAAACTTCCATTTTTATTTCCACTGTTAATATTGAATGTTGATCATCATTGAAAAATCTATTCATTTTAACCTGTGAAAGTTGTGTACCTGAACACTTACAATCAACTCAGTAGTCTCAATCTTTCTCTAATGGGGTTTGTCTTTTTTTTCTTTTTGTTTTATTTCTTCTGGTATTCTTTGATGTTTGGGGACTGATTTAAATTTCCTGATTGTACTGTCAGACATGTTGCAAGGTAATCTAATTGGTCAAAAAATATTTAAATTTATGTGTGTGCAATGCAAATATTGTTTAAAAAATGTATTAACCAAAGGCTCATTCATCTCTGTTTAATTTTCAGCATTCCTTCAGTTTAATTCAGTTCTAGAGGTAAAAGTTGATTGCTTATTATGGAGGTTTTACTGTCAATGTGGACTGTGTTTGTTCTGCCTACAAGATCTTAAAAAAGTGTATTTTATTAAATGACTGATAATCTTATTCTCAATGAAACCTGAATATCACTAGTCCAATCACTTCTCTTTTTTTTTGGTATTCTTAATCAATGCAACAAACGTGGTTTTTAAATTTCATTATTCAATACCAAAGAAAGTCTGATAGTATCTAACAGGTTAATTGCTTTGATTGAAATATTCTGACACATTATGTTTTAATATTTAGAAAGAATTTAATTTAAAAAATTTACATGAAACTTCCATCTTCAGCTGGAGTTAAACTTTACAAAGAATCTCTGATGATTAAACTGTTCTAACACGGTCGTGCTATCTGTCTGTGTATTGAACACAGACCACAAAATACCTGAGATTAGGCCTGTGGTTTGTGTTTTTTTCTGGGGGAAGAAAGGTTTGAGCAAAGAATACAACTTGAAAAGGCAAATGCTGCTGCTGAAGGAGCAGAATGGACACACGTGATCTCCTAGAGGACTCAGTCTGACAGAGCGGCAGTTCTAACATGAGAGTATAAATGTGCGTACCCTTCCTTCCTTGGGATCTCCATCATGGATGCAAAAAACTATGACAATACAGAAGAGTGTGGTAGGTAAAAGTGCCAAGATTTTGGTGAGAACATGATGATCATCCTCTTTGCTTGAGACATTCTTGTGTCCTGTTTCTGGAAAACCCTCTAAGCCATATAATAAGCAGTGCTTTTCTGAGTCTTTTATTAGGTGATCTCACAGTACCATAGAAAAAAATATTTTTGTGTTCTCCCCTTCTTTTCTGTTTCTCATTCTTATATTATCTCCACTGTAAGTAAATATTATCACTGAGTGTGGAACTCAATGATAATGTTACCTCTTTTTTTCAGTGTTCACAACTTCTCACTCCTAGCATGTACTTCATAAGCAGTAATGATGGTAAAATTCCTTGATACTTTTGTGCTTTTCTTCTGAACTTTATCTGACTTGTAGTGATGACTCTTCTACTTAGACAAATCTCAGCTTACTGTACTGCTCAGTTTATTGTTCTTTATACTCCTCTCTGTCTAGCTTGGAACACTCCTTTATACAGGACTTACGATCTCTGAGGTTGGGCTAAAAATGTAAATTATTGTTACTATCATAGTATTATACCCTGTACTACTTAGAAAGAGCAGTGTCAGAACATAGGAATCAGCAGACAATATTGATTGGTTTGTTGACAAGTGCTTTCTGTTTACAAGTTGCCTGACTTTTGCCTAGGTTTAGTAGGCATAATGGCACAGAAGTTGAAAGAGAATTTGCGTTTTCTGTTGCTTATTGTCAGCAATTCTGATGATGAGGGAATACATGTTGAGATGGTAATATTTTCTAGTTTAAAATGACAATGCCTTCCTAAAAAGAGTACTTTTCTGATGTGATATATAGCAGTAGTAATAGGTGATCATAAATTTAATAGAAATAATTACATCAGCAAACTCAGTGTATCTAGGGAGGAAGTTCTAATTAAGTCACATCTCCTTTGCATTATAGCTGTTCTATCAATTTCAGTGTGATGTATTATGTCATTTTTATACATATGCAACTTCTAGCCTTTAATAGACTGAACAGTTTACATTTTGGCAGGATTATGAAAGACTGTCATTATACATTAGCAGAAATTGCAGGAAGAGTTGCAAGCTAAACCTTCATACCTTGCCTACTCTGAAACAAAGAAGCATTGATGTAAACATCTTTATTAACACCAACTAGACTTTATTGATGAATGTTTTATTATTTATATCCTTTGAGAAGATTACTGAGCAGATTAATTAATATGAAAGAGTGTTAAACCTACAAATACCATGAATGATAATATAGAACCTCTAAAATCTTCAGCAAAAGGGAAAGGGAGCTTGCTATTAAAGCACTGTACAGTACATATATTTTAAGTAACCAAGTTTGATGTGATAAAATTTCCTTTGTACATGAGTAATGTGTTACTGAGAATCTGAGTTCACGCTTTTGCTTGTTTGTTTTTATTGGGATTGGTTTCATGGAGACATCAGGAATTTGTGGAGTATTTCTTTTATTATGCTATGGACAAGAGGGCATGAAATCCCCTATATTTTGTGAACATTTGATGGTGAAAAATTCAAATAAGGAAGCCTGAAAGACTTGTGTCTTTCTTACAGAGGTAAGTATAGCATCAAGTGGGATAGAAGGAAGATAGGAGGAAGATTAAGTTAGGTTGCTGTAAACAAGTCAGGAGAAGAGAGGCTGAAGCTTCCAGAAAGCTGATCAAGAAACAGAAAATGGTTATCAGCATAAGGATATGAGGCCAAGAAAGAAAGTATGAAAGAAAGGAGAAAGGGAGAAGGTCAAAAGAATCAACAGGAAGGGTAAACATG
Source organism: Urocolius indicus (assembly GCA_013401255.1). Taxonomy (NCBI): domain Eukaryota; kingdom Metazoa; phylum Chordata; class Aves; order Coliiformes; family Coliidae; genus Urocolius; species Urocolius indicus. The sequence continues at coordinate 27,164 of WBNH01003207.1, read as the reverse complement.
TACAAATATGCTGGGCAATAGTACGGAAAAACTGTTACATAAGACTGTAATACTGGGATTAGATTTGATAGTATAATTAGTTTTGTGCTCTTAGAATGCTTAGCAGAAAAATATTCAGTGAATATGTCTAAGATGTAAGAAAAAGAAGAATCAGAATATATCAGTGATGTACTTCTAGCCCTCTCAACTTATAACCTGTAAGTTACTGAACTGTATATACTCTGCATCTACATCAACCAAACTTTTCCTTCACCAAGACTGACCAATTTGGAAACTGTTCTGGAAGAGCTGACTGGACTGTTGTCACTAAATCTTGGACTACTTGAAATAGTTCTCTTTCTAGTGAGGATATTAATACCAAAAAAGTGAGGAGGATAATACAAATGAGAATAGACTAGTTATTCCTGAGCATAATCACCAAAAACTAAAGATGGGATTCCATCCAGGGATAAATTTTAAGAATTTATGTATAATTTATATTAAAAAATACAACTTTATGGATAGCAGTTTCTACGAAACACGTCTCTGAATATTACCTACATAGGTATGACGTGTTTACTCTTACTCTCAAAAACCAGGGCAAGGAAAGCAGTAATGACTTTTGTCTTCAAAGCACTTTGCCTTTTGTAACTGCATATAACTGGAGAAATGAGTCCTGTGCACATGCAGTGACCTGCCTGGCCCTGGTGTGTGGTGATGCCACATAGTTTTACCAGCTCTTTGAGGCTGTGGTCAAGACAAGGCATAGGGAAAGTAAAGTTCCATGCATCCAAACCAGTTCTAGAGCAAAGAGTGATGACTATTTGCAAGACATTTACACATGTGCATATTCACAGACTGACAGTGCTCTAGATGCTAGTAAATAAAGTAACTTATTTTGTAACAACAATTAGAGTCATCAGAATAATAGAGCTGGAAAAGGACAAATTCCCATTCAATAGACATTTTCCCCTTGGCCTTTTCACTGAGAAATTGTTTTCTGAAGTTAATAAAAACAACTTTTGTCTTAATTGCAAAATGTAACAAAATATATACACAGATATCTACCAGATATATAAATAGAACTTGACTGGACTTTATGGTTTGTTTTCTACTCTCTTTTTGGTAAAAAATAAGCTTCTTAGGAGGTATTGAACATCAGAGTATATAAATCCTTTTGTTATTTTATTTAGCTCTTTTTTAATTTCTAAAGTTATTTGAAATTACTGTATGGCTAAATAGATAAATAAAATAATCATTAATTCCATTTAAGGGACAAAATACACCTTGGAGAGAAAGTAACACACTAAAAGAGGCAGGTAGATAACAGTGATGAGTTTTGCCTATCACCAGCACACATCTCCTGACAGAACAGATAGCTTCCATGTTTACTTACCAGAAGGGAAGGAACCCTCTGCCTGTGGAGCCACTGAGGCAGTGCCAAGTCATTCTTGGATGAAGATCTTGTATGAGCAGAGGATGAAGACTGAGTTTTGCAATCACCAGGGTGCAGGGCAGGGTGGGCTGTAGGTCACTGGGAAAGCCCCAGGTGAGCAGCCTCCCCATCTGTGCCAGGGTCACAGAGTATTTCAAAGTATATTAAATACTTGGAATCCCATACTTCATGATTACCTGTGTTGTCAAAAAAATCTACCCTAGACAAAGTGCTTAAATAGAAGAGTCTCAACATATTAAATTATTTTGACATCTCAATTAAAAAGCTTCACCCAGATGTAAACCTGATCACTTTTGCAATGTTTTGAAATGCATATTGAAGTGTGGGCTCTATTAACTTGACCACATGTTTGACCCCCCTTGATACTTCATGTTGCTGTATTTTTTCTTTATTATTCTTGAGAGAGCTTGGGTAAGGCTGAGAAACTAACAAATTCTGTAAAGGTGAAATTGGGAAGAGAGTGTGGTTCACTTTAGGCTTAATCCTCTTTCTTCTTTTTTCCCATAAGCTCATGCAAAGAGGACAAAGCATTCCTCTGCAGCTTTTGAAGATGGAAACGGCTGTTATCGTTCTTCTCTTACTGGCTCAGCTCCTTCCTGTGTTGTCATGTTAGTGGTTTTGGCTCATGAATAGACCATCTGCCATACATATGTAGTCAGCATGTAATTTTTTCCTCAATTTGATAGTTGCAGTGTCTTTCCCACTGTGGTAGGAAGTTTTCCAAGGATATTGAACCTAGAATTTGAACAAAGACCAGAAACTCTTCGATCAGACTGGGAGGGAGTACTGAAACTTTTAGCTATGCATTTGCACTAGAAGATGTGAGTAAGGACTGGACGTCCTGCAGCCTTGGAAATGCATCACTTTAAGTGTGCTTACTCCATTTTCTCAAAGATTGTTGCTGGTCAAGTTCTGTTACAGAAGTCTAACATCTTTATTTACTTCATATATGCATGAATTAAAAAATTTAATTAATTCTTAAATGTTGTCTTTTAACCTACCACATAAGAAAGAATTGCCTCCTTTGAAGACTAGAAAACTTACTCTTGCCTTTTGACATAAGTATATGCTTTAACTTGTCAGATATCAATGAACTGCTCAGTTAATATAAACATAAATACAGATTCCAAATATCTTTGTCCTGATTTTGACTGAGAATGAGTAAATATTCTTTCTTGCACAATGCAGTATTATGTATTTAGTGTGAGAATAATGTGAACAACACACCAGTGGTTTAGTTGTTGCTAAGTAGTGCTTATCTTTTCAGTTTCCCATGCTCTGACAGGGAGGAGGTGCACAAGAAGCTGATAGGCAGAATGGCCAGGACCAGGAGTTGGCCCAAAATAGCCAAAGGGATATTCCATACCATAGAATGTCATGTCCATTATACAAACTGCAGGGATATGGTGAGGAGGGGTGGATCAGTGTTCAGGCATCGATCAGCAAGTGGTGGGCAGCGACATTGGGCATCAGTTGTATTTTGTTTCTCTCTTAATTTTTTTTTTTGTACCCATTTCCTTTTGTAGTATTACTTTTATGCATTATTATTGTTGTTATTTTTATATTTTATTTTTGCTATTACACTGCTCTCAATTCACAAGGGTTGGTGGTTCTTTTTTCAGATTCTTCTCCTCATTCCTCTGTGGAGCAGGGGAGGATTGAGTGAGAAGCAGTGTGGTGCATAGCTGTTGGCTGAGGTTAAACCACAACTAATAAAGTGTTCAATAATATAATATTGCTATCATTTATACAAACCAGAACTATTAATATGAAAGGTAGTAGGATTAAAATTGTAGATTTTTTTCTTTCAAATAAACATTATTCTTAATTTTAGGGATATTTGTTATCGTATTTAAGAGAATGTTGATATAATGGAGAGGAAACCTGAGTTATGTAAAAAAATATTGTTTTCTCTGAGCTGTTATACACTTAAGTTTTTTTATAAGCAAAGAAGAGCAAAACACACTTGAATTTTCTTGAAGTTATTGTATTTTACCTAAGAAGAAGATTTGCCACTGCTAAGCTGAAGTTTACAATGATTGTATTGGAATTCATGGATGCCTGGAACTTGGAGGACGTTTTATCCTGTGCTCATTGAAGTCACTAACCCTTATGATATCAAGTGACTTTAATTTATAGATTAAAATACCTTCATAAATTAATTTAAGGAGATAATAAACTTCATTTGGTATAGTGGCTCTGTAATACAATTATACAGAACTTAGAAGCCTCTCGAATGGTTACTAAATATATAATTTTTGATGCAGGAAATAATCCTATATATTTTCTAATAAAAGCCTTTTGTTTTGCAGTGAGACATAAACATACTTCAGTTAAAACCAGTTTATTAGTAAAGGCACGAACTTCTAGGTTTCCACTACCACTTTGTTAGAATATTTTTCTTAATTTCTGATCTCCATGTGTGAGTAACTATGCTCATGGTCTTTTATACACATATGCATGCACACAAATAAAATGTATTTTATATTTATATAAATATTGATAAAAATTAATGTGCCCCTTGTAGATCTTAAAATGGATCATAAAAGAATGAGATACATAAAACCCAGTTCAAATCCTCATGACATAGTAGGGGTATAGGGGCTAACATGGAATGCATACAAAGAGGTCACAGATATCTGTCACTCTCATTTCATACTGACTGACAAGAAACTATTCAAACGTCTCAACAATAAATGCCATAGAGGACTTCTAAAAGTCAACAGGTGAAAACATATCCATGTGACTTTTGAAAACTAAATGACTCTTATTATATTTGAAGTTCACAGAAAAAAAACTTGTATGTATATTGGGATTTCTGAGCATGGCTGACATTTCATAATTACCTCCTCTGCCATACTTAGATGCTGAGTGAGGAGGAGGAAACATGAAGAGAGGAACTTGTTTTTTTGACTGGCCATGTTCACTTCTGTTGAAATGAATTTCTGTAAATGTCAATATGAAACTCTAACATTCATACTAAGTACTTAAAGAAAAAGACAGCCCTATGTGTGTCTGTACACATAAATATGGTTGTATATGTGTGTGTGTGTGTGTGTATATATATGTGCCATATTTATGTCTATATATATCTCTAGAACTTACTGGAAAACATGTTAACATAAACGCAGAGCTAAATATAAAAGTATAGCTGAAGAATGTCCAAAAATGATATCTAAAGTAACAGGCCTAAATAAAGTGGTGTGGTTGGCTCAGGTTAGATGTGGTTTCCTTTTTATTATAACTTTTCAACTTTCCTGTTTGTTTTTGTACACCGTTTGCATTGAAGCAGAAAAGATTAAAAAAAAAAAAGGTGATGAAGTAGTCAAATTTTAATTAGTTTACATGGTAATACAAGAGCAGCTGAAGTGTGACTGTGAGCTGCTCATAATGAAATATAACTAGAGCTAATTTTTTAATTTATAGTGCTATATTGGTTCTTATTTTTTGCTTTTTTTTTCTCTCTACATTTCAAAGATTTTATCTTGTAAATTGGATTATAAGGCATTTATGTGTAGTCTTCTGTGCATTTGCATATGCATGTATGCCAGTTAGGTTTAATAAAAAAATGCTAGAGCGAGAACAGAGACTTTGAGATGTGCCTATACACAATGCATGTGTGTATCAGCAGAAAATACATCAAACATAATTGCTCAGCAATGATTTATTGAAAATAAAAAGGGATGTAAAGACAAAGACCAGCAGATCTAAAGAACACAGGCAATGTTGATGAAGAAATATACATAAGAAAGAGCCACAGTGCTGCAATGCATCCTGTACAGGGCTGCTGACAAAGGATTCTGCCCTGAGGCAGGAAAGATAGGTCAGGTGGGGGAAAAGTATGCAACCTCTTTGATGTATCTGTAGTTGTGATCTCCAGCACAGGAAATACAAAAATAAAGGTGTTTTTGTAACACAAATTGTCCTTTTGTTGAACTCAAAGCATCAGACTGACTAAAAGTCAATTGTGATGGGTAGTTGTTTATACATAGACTTGTCATTGCATGACTGATTGCTTCATAATTAAGAGGAAAAAAAAATCAACTAAAAGCCTGTCCCAGCCCCTGACGACCAAATTGTCTAGATCTCCACTGACTGCCAAAGGAACCTTAGAAGAGTAGGACAGATTCAGATGTCTCCATGAGACAAGCCTCCATATACTGAGGGGATTAAACTCTGTCTTAGAAGGCTATTTAGGCTGCACCTGGTTGATTGAGAGATAGGTATAGTTTTAGGAGCTTATCATGCTAATTATTTGACATTCCAAAGAGTAAATGTGCAGCTACTTGCACCTTCCAAAGTGGATAGCCTCTTTAGTTTCAGACTGTCTTTAGAGACTCAAGCAGCAACTGAGACCTAGAATTGTCCCTTGCTCTGTCCCCGTCTCTTGGCATCTGCCTGGACCTCTCAGGAGACACTGAATGACATTGGCAGCCACCTTCTTCACAGAGACATGGCTTCCACAATGCTCAGTCTCTCCAGTGATAGGGATTATGGAGCTGCAGAACATCTTACCTCTTTAAGGCGATCCCTAGGTTTTAGCCAAATACATGTCAAGAGTAACCCAGAGGATAGGAGTCTGGAGGCTGGGGCTGTTTTCAAAATCAGCACCAGGGACACTACGACCCCTGGTAATCTGAAAGACATTATAGATTTTGGAGCAAGAGCACCCCTAGAAGTGACGCTATCGATGGCAAGCTGCAAAGCTGGCCATTTGTATGTCCAACGTTTTAACATTTACTAAAGCTTTGCAGACGTTAACTTCTGCTTCTTGGTTGAAGAAACTCAGTAAATAGGACTGGAAATGCACATATTCTATCAGCGAGGCCTGTCTCTAAACTGGACCTGTCTGGTTTGTAAGCTATAAAAGCAACAGGAAAAAATCATGGTTCAAACATGAATTACCTTTTCAGCTATATTTCCCCAATCACAACATATTTATAGATGCTTGGTGCTAAAATAGCTACAAAGAACACATGACAAAAGCGTACATCTTTGGACAGATTAAAATACCATATTTAATTGAAAATATAATTAAAGTATTATAAATTTTATGGTTATATGTATTATAAATACACCCATTGTCCTCATAATAAAGTCAATTAATATTTGATATCTTTTCATTAATACTCCTTCATATGTTCTCAATATTACTTTGTTACCATGTTGTGTCACCAAAGCCTTTTAATGTGAATTATACATCAAAGGATATGAGCTACAAGTAGTTTATCTACCTGGACTCTTCTAATGGTTTCTGTCCTTCAGTGTAACATTTTAAGTCCAGCCCTTCACCAGGAAAAGACTCTTCTGACAGTACTTTCTGTATTGACTTGATGACTTTCTGCTTTCCAGTTCCCTGTTCTACTTTCATCTATTTTTCTGCTTCCCATATTCTCTGATATCTTCTTTTCCTCTGAGCTAATCACACATTTATCACCATATGAAGTCTTATGACAATGATTCAAGAGATATCAGAATATTTACATATTTCCTATTATAGCATGCATATATTGCCATCTTCTACCTTCCTTCTCTCTTCTCCACTATTGCAAGGGACAAAAAAGCAGTGGGAGGATGGAAATAAGAATTCATTTATATTCATTCCTTACAATTAAAAACTTCAGTGTTTTTCTTACGAATCAATGATTACTTTCTTATACAGCATCTGCAGCTTTCCTGTTCAAATTTATTTCTTTACTATTGTCTTCTGATAATTCCTTCTAAGACATTTTATTCTTGTGTTATCTTTTGTGTTACATTGTCTTGAACTCATCACAGCAAAGAAGATGGATAAAAATGTTGTCGGTAGAGAAAAAAAAAATCAGCCTAGAATACCGTTAAGCTGTTAGTCACCAAAATGGACTGTTGTGTTTTAACCCCAGCTAGGCACTAAGCATCATGCAACCCTTCACTCAAATCACCCGCACAGTGGAATGGGAGGGACAGTCGGAAAAAAAAACCAGTTGAGAGAAATTTACAAACTAAACTGAAAATATAATAATAACAGCAATAATATATAACAATAGCAACGAAAAATAATAAAGAGAGAAGTAAAACCCAAAGGTAAATATCCCAAAGAGCCAAGTGAAGTTCAATGCAATTGCTCACCACCTACTCACTGATGCCTGAGCAGTGATTGGCCCCTCCTGGAAAACTACCTCCAGTTTCTACACTGGGCATGATGTCCTCTGTTATGGAATAGCCCTTGGGCTCACTGGGGTCAACTCTCCTAACCATGCTCTCTCCCTGCTTCTAGTGCACCACCAGTCCAGTTACTGTGCAGGGGGAGCAGAAAAGACCTTGACACTGTGCAAGCACTGCTCAGAAGTAACCAAATATCTCTGTTATCAACATTCTTGTCACTACAAAACCAAAATGTATAAAACCACTAGGAAGAAAATTAACTCTACCCCAGATGAAACCAGGACTATCAGGCAAAGTTTTTTTTCCAGAATTTCTAACATATTGTTCTTTAGCCTAGATTATTCTGTTCTTTGGATGTGGCAGATGACTGCCCTGAGCTCCTCTCTTCCTTAGAAGTGCAGAGAAGAGGATTTGTACCTTGATATTTACATATTTCCCATCTTAGTCAACTTTCTGTTGGCCTGGAGGAAAATCTGCTTCTTCTTCAGTTTTCTTGCATGTTCTGATACAGCTAGATACACGTGGTGATGGCTTCATTCCAACATTAAAGCAACTTCAGAAGACACAGTCTCTCACTCTTCTCTCAGTGGTTTCTTGTTTTCAGTAGAATAACTCAGTTCATTTCTTTTCTATCTTTGCTGTCACAGTTTGCCAGAGCAATTGCATGAAAACTTCTAGAAAATTCCTGGTCTGTGAAAAATTCACTGTTGTTTGGAAGACTTGTATTGTGTTGCCTATTTTTATTACCATTTCATGTTGCAGACTTGATGAGTGATTTTTGCTGTCTGAAAAGAAACATACTCAGCAATTACTTCAACAGGAATGGAAAGTTTCTGGCTTCCAGTATGAAATAAAATGCACCAGAACCAATTTTTGGCTCTACCAAAACATCCATTTTCTTTGAGGTAAAGTATTTAGTCTGATAAAGGCAGAAGCATTATACTCTAGTAGTATTTAATTTTTAAGTTACTGTGCTATTGTGAAAACTAAATATTCCATTAATTTTTCATTACACCTTTGGATGAAACCCATGTTTTCCAGATAAATGTTTCAATTCTGTAGAAGTAGCATTCTCTGCTGGAAAACCCTTTTTTTGTGGGAGAATTTCCAAAGAGTGGAAATCAGTGCTGCAGTGAATATTTTACTCTTCTTTCCCCTTAATATGTACCTTAGATGTAGGGCACAAAGCTGTAACTTCTCTATCACTTTCTTGGTCATTCCTGTGAATGTAGCCACTGCTGGAATTTTACTGTTCAGGAAGGAAAGGTGCAAGTAGCTGTTGGAAGACTCGTGGCTGAGTGACAATCTTCTTCCATACAAGATAGTAAAACATGTTTATCATTTCACCGCTGCCTTAATTAGAACACATTTATCTTTATGTAAATGTTCACTAGAATTAACAAATTGTAGACTGTAACAACATGTTTTTAATCTTTATAGGCTGCTTGATTTTTATTTGTTTTTATTTGCAGCTGCTCGTGTGTTTCATTGGTGAGAAGCCTTATATCATGAGTTACTTAAAGAAAAGGCTAATTAGCCATAGTCCTAATCCTACTTTTGATGAAACCTAATTTAAACAGCTTTATTTATACTACAATATGTAATATTTCTTTCTATCTTTGTGAGGGTTTTTCACAATGTTTCACATTTCTTTGACAGAAAAGTTTGCAATTATAAGGCTAGTTGGTACCTATTGGAGGTCTCTGAATATATGCTTTTTAGATGTTGAGTTTGGGATCCAACTTTGCTGAAAGGGGAAATCCACAGTAATTTCCAAAATGAAGCTGTTATTTATTGATTTATATTTTGTCACCTTAATGTTCACTTTTGGAAACTGATGTAACTGACCAAAGCTCTATTTCAAGCCAAGGCTTGAGTAGCAGTCATTACTTGCATTTCACAATGTTCACTTTTTACTTCGCAATTTTTTTTTTTTTCTTGTTTATCTCTATTGCAAACACAATTACTATGCAGGACCAGAGTGACCTGGGGAACTGGAGAAGCATGGTCACTTCTCTCTCTCTTTCAATCCTTACACCATCAACATCTGAAAAAGAAGAAGGGACAGAAGAAGGAAGAAACAGGAAGAAGCTTCCTTTTCTGGCTTCTTCTTAAAAAGTGATCGCAGAGGCATCGAATTGGCTCAGGTACCAGAGGTGGGTCTAACTCAGAGCTGGGGAGAGTTTTGAGCAGCTTCTTACAGGAGCCATCTTTACAGAGCCTTCCTCCTTACCATAAACAGNCTCTACCCTCATGAGACTGCATCTGGAATATTGTGTCCAGTTCTGGGTCCCTCAGTTCAAGAAGAACAGGGAGCTGCTGGAGAGAGTTCAGTGCAGGGACACAAAGATGACGAAGAGAGTGGAATATCTCCCTTCTGATGAGAGGCTGAGGGAGCCGGGGCTCTTTAGCTTGGAGGAGACTGAGGGGTGACCTCATTAATGTTAACAACACTGTAAAGGGCAGGTGTCAGGAGGTTGGAGCCAGACTGTTCTCAATGATGTCTAATGATAGGACAAGGGGCAATGGGTGCAAGCTAGAACAAAAGAGCTTCCAAAGAAATACAAGGAAGAATTTCTTCACTGCGAGGGTGATGGAGCACTGGAACATGTTGCTCTGATGGATTGTGCAGTTTCCTTTTCTGGAGGCATTCAAAACTCAACTGGATGAATTCCTGTGTGATCTACCCTACATGGTCCTTCTCTGGCAGGAGCGTTGGACTAGATGACCTTTCAAGGTCCTTTCCAACCCTTAAGATTCTGTGATTCTGTGTTTCTGAGTTTCTGGGATTCTGGGATTTTGGCTAGTGAAAAACAGGCTGAAGTTGTTAGGTTTTTTGGTGGGGATTTTTTTGTGGTTTTTTTTTTTTTTTTTACAAGTAAATATAAAAAATATTTTACTTCAAATGAAAGGTAAACTGTGATTCCTTTTCAAAAGGCATTCTTCAGTTTTATGACACATTTTAGCTTCATAGCACAACTTAAGGGATCTCAATGCATGAACAGGTGTTGCCTATTGTTTGGACCATGCTCCTTTCAGTTTTAGGATGTATTTATGCAGCCTGGTAGAAGACGAAACATAAAGCTCTCAGGTGCTGGGATGTTAGCTCATTCACCACTGGAAGCCAAGTACTTTGTTGTCACAGTGCAGCCCAGAACCTGAAATATTACTAGCTTGGAGATTCCTCTAATCAGTGAAAGAGGTGGCAAGACACCAGTAAGCAGCAACAGGATTCATGGCTGTGATTTCTTCTCTAGTGTTAGATGTCTAAGACCTCTTTCAAAGCAGCCAAGCAGCTGGAACATTTACTTGAGACATAGGACTAGAAGGTCCTGTCCAACCCCTACCATTCTATGATTCTATGACAGCTTAGTGAAAAGACATGATGGAGAAGAAATGATTTTCAGCTACAGCATTTAGCCCAGCTAGAGATTGTCATTTGAGACCTTTCTAAGTATTGTGGGATTAAAGTATATCTATGAAAGCACCTCTCAAATAGGATGAGTCTTCAAATAAATTTGTCCAGCTCTCAATGATTAAATGGTGCTTGTACATGCTAGAAAAAAAAACCAGTGCACAGACACTTGACATGGTAGAGACCTACTTGAAAGCACTGTTAACTGAGACCTGAACCCTACTTGCTCTGTTTTAAAGGTTTAGGAATGGCAGGGAAAGAAACTGAAAAGCACCAATGAATTTTTAGCAACTTTACATCTTTGTAACTTTTGAGATAGGAGACCAGAAGGCAGTAATAACTCAGGCATAACTGTTAATTGGCTTCAGATATGTAGAAAGTCAAAGAGATTGCCCTGAGTCTAGGAGGCTTGTTGTGATTTATGAGGACCCTTTGGGTTAGAAAGCAAGAAAAAGTGAAAATGACGGTAACAAGGGATGCCCAGGTGGAATGTATCTACGGATGTTCAGCACCTCACAGGAGGCAGAACCTGAAGTGAAAGTGGTGCAAGGAAGCCATCTGCCAGCCTGGACTGGGACAAGGTGATCAGTGGCTGCCTGTTCTGAGCTGTGTGCCTGTGGTGCTGCCACGAGCCAGCCCTGGTATGGGGGCCATGGCTGGGATGAGCTCGTCTGCACAGAACATGCAAGGATCACAGAACAGAAACTATATGCCACCTGTTTTGCCCATCCTGCTTAGCAAAGCAGCCTCAGGGTTTCTCATGGAGTGGTGTGGTTCTGCTCCCATGGCTGTCCCTGCTCAGGTTCCTAGCAGGCAGTTCTCTGGATGCGTAGCACTGTTCTGCTGCTGCTAACAAAAGTGAGTTAGTTATTTTTCTAAAAGAAAAATGATGTCCAGCTAACCTTACATTTTTGGGAAGCAAACACTTAGCATTTACGATATTTTTTTTTAAAGTTCAATAGATCCTTCTAAAACATAGATATGTGTCATTTTCGACATACATCTATCTATCTTTTGTGGTATTTGAGATACACAGATCATAATGTAAACTGACTGCAAAAAATGGGTGTTTTTTAGTCTTTATCTTTGGAGGGACCCCACAGTGTAGCAGTGGGAAGTATGAGGAGGCCTCCCCCTGAGAAGCAGCAGTGGCAAAGTCCGTCTCTAATGAACTGACCGCAAACCCCATCCTCTGCACTGCTGGGAGGGGAGAGAGGAAATGGAGTCCCAGGAAGACGAGGGGTGGGGGGAGGTGTTTTTAGGACGGTTTTATTTCTTGTGTCCCTGCTTTTATTGTTTCTTTAATAAATCAAACCTGTTTCTCCCTAAATTGAGTCTGTTTTTCTCATGACGCTAACTGCCAAGTGATGTCTGTGTCATTATCTCAGCTCACAAGCCATTTGTTATATTCCAATCTCTCTCCTGTCCAGTTTGGAAAGGGGAGTGATGTTATGGCTGGGTAGACATTAGGCTAAACCATCACAGTAACATATTAAAATGGGGTTTATTTTGATCTTTACACTGAATATTCTAAATTCAGTATGTTCTGGGTATGTAACAAGTTTTCAGTATGCTTGAAATCCTGTGTGACAAATTCTCTTCAGTTTCTATTTGTTTTCTCTACTTGTAAGTTTTGCATGCATGTGTTTTTTGGGTTTTTTTTGACATTTCACTTTCTTGACTTGTCAAACAAGTGCAGAACACTCATTTATAGGGTCTATTTAGTAAAATTTGCTTTTACCCTTTTCCTGTATTTTGTTCCAAAAGTGTTCTAAAAATGAGAGATAGATCTTGAGAAGACGTTCACCTCTGAAAAGTTGAGGCTGAAACTGTGAGGCTGAACACATAGGTGAAATACCAGGCACTTAAGGCACTTTAACATTTCAGTATCAGTGTCTTAACAAGAGAACATGTAATTTTTAATGGTAACTACATCTTAGGCAACAAAGATAAATTTTGATCTGAAAGTGCTGAAATATGTTAAACCCTTACTTATTTGCACTTTGTTAATCCAGGTATGGTGTAATTTGTGCACAAAAACCAGTCACCTCTCTTTACATCTCTGTAGAGACCTTATCAGCAATATCTTAAATCACATTTGTTACTATAGTTTGAATTTTTATTATAAACAATGAAACTAAAACTTATTTGCCCCAACAGATGACACAGATAAGATGCAATTACATTCTTTCTTTTACAAAATTAAACAATTTACAGTAGTTTTCACTGTCTTTGCAGTAATAAAGGAGAATACAGGTAGAATCTCCCCAATACTGTGCTTACTGCTGGAGAAAGAGTTTGTCAGGGATCCAGTTATGGCAAATTTCAGGAGCAGACAAATTTTCAGAGCAGACAGAGTGCTCTTGCTGACAAATGAAGACTAGACTCTGAATTCTGTGTAGGGGTATAGCTTCAGCTTAATATCTCCCTCAGTACACCTCTTGGAGCTAACAAATTATTTTAACAACATACTGCTTGCAAACCCTGTTGCCTTTTTTTTTTTTTTGACTGTTTGCTCATGTCAGTCTCTTTGACACTCACCATTTTGAAGAGCTAATTTCTTTCTTAAATAAGACTGGAAATTAACAACAACACAGAAGCCTGGCTTTCAATTAACTACAGGGGGTCTCTGCAGGCATGTGGGAGAGAATGCTGATTATAAAGAACTATTCTTCACAGGCAGTTTCTGTAACAGAATTTAGGCACTTAGCATTTGGATAATACAGTGCAAAGAAGAGCAGACTAAAGGAAATGTGATACAATAGATTTTCCTGAACAATGGATCCTAATTTCTGCAATACTGTCTCTGAACTGAATTCTGAATGTCAGGATACAAGTTTTTTTGCTTTATGGGAGGAAGTTTTTTATTTTATCAGGCTTTGCGGATAGGGAATATGATGTTAGAAATAGTTGCTCTTAAGATTATTAAACCCATGGCTGCAGTGATGGAAAAAAAAAATTGAGGGAACATTCTCTTATGTATACTTTGACCAATGTTTTTAACTCAGTAAAAACAAAATCAGTTTACTTATGCAGAGTTTAAATCAGTTTAAATACTGTTCAATAATATTTTTTACTGCCACTGGAATATATATTTGTTTTCCAGACACAGACATCTAAACACACCATGGTAAAAACACACAATTTATGTAGTCTAAGTGTCCTACTTTCTATAAGGTTAAGTATGACTCATTGGAAACATCTAAATCCTGAATGATGATTCACCACGGGGGTGAATTAGTGCTTTTAGGTACCCAGTGGCCAAGGTAGATCATCAAATATAAGGACAAAAAAGAACAAACAGATTACTCATGTCATTGACAGAATGACACAAAAATCATTCAGAGTTTCGTGATCAGTTTAACAATCATTCTTGTGAGAAAACAAAACAGAGCTTTGATGTCATGTTGTTTTTTCCTTGCTTCTATTGTAGCAGTATCTAAAGGCTTAAATAAAGTTTTAGTCCCCATTAAATGAGCATATAGCTAGAAAATGTTGCTGCGCCAGGATCTTAAGTCTCATTTTAACTAGGCACTGGAAATGAGTGAAGTACATCATGGGAAAGGATGATAGAATCATAGAATAGCAGAGGCTGGAAGGGACCTTTAGAGATCATCTAGTCTAACTGCCCTGCCAAAGCATGTCCACCTAGATCAGGTCACACAGGAAAGTGTCCAGATGGGATTTAAGACCTCCAGAGAAGGAGACTCCACTACACAGACTGTGCCAGTACTCTGTCATGGTCACAGTGAAACAGTTTTTTCTTATATTTAAATGGAACAAGGACTGTGCCTGATCTGACACCATTCTAAAAATAGATCAAGCAGAGCTGGAGGTACCCCATAGGACAGGAGGGAAATCTAGAGTAACTGTGAGAAAGGGAAGATGATAGAATAGAGGGATAAGTTAAAAAAAAAAGAAAAGAAAAAGCAAGCAGATGTCTTGGCAACTGCAATGGTGCTATCAAAACCAGACTAGTTTATATGTGATGTAAATCTAAAGCTTGTATTTTTTGTGGTTTTCTGTGATGATGGAGTTTACAACAAGACTAGTAATATCTCTGCAAGATGCTTCTTGGAAAAAAAAAAACTGAGAAAAGATTTTCATTCCAGTTCTGTGTTATTTATGATAAGCTATGAATTGCTTCCTGCATTGGAATTATTAAACAGTTATATCACATGAATTTTATGTTCCTAAAAGCTCTCTATATTTTTAAACTAGTTTGAATTGATGAAACTCTCGCTACAAGTCAGGCTTATTTCTGAAGGTTAAGGTGAAAGACAATTATCTTAGCATTGCATATATAAAAAATACCAATCCTGCTCTTAGGCCAAAGTCAGGTCTTCTCCTGTCTGTAAATACCTGAATTGCTACAGAATAGGGAGTGAATGTCTAAATAATAGCCCTTGGCCTCCACAAATGTCTATGCACATGCCTGTAAAGGTTTCAGAACTTATACCTGGCACTTGATCACTGCTCCCCTGGAAAAAATAGTTAAACAGAAGCATTTGAATGTATGACCCAATATTTGCAGATTATCAAAGGTCAAGACTTTCAGTACTCTATTCAGTGCTTTGATAATGTGAGAAGGACTGAAGGCCTGAACTCCAGGTTATTCTTGTCTTGCACAGGTAAAGACAATGTCAATGAGATCCTCTCCTGATAGTCTTTATAGGGTTAAGCAAATGTCCACTGTGAATGTGAAGGAAAGGGTGAGATCTAACTGGGGAAATGGACTCAATCACTGCAGCTAAGATTTCTATGCAAATGTGGTGTCATGTAATTAGTGACTTAGTTACTAACTGTAGTTACTAACTGTAATATCAGTTATGATTACTGGTTAGTGCAATCTACATGCTTTTTAGCATAAAATATTCTAATATATGTTTTTGACTATAAGCACATGGGGCATTGAGAAAAGGAACAGCTTTCAAACTGGCAGCATGTTTGATTTAGAGGTATTGATATAGTACTGTTTAATTACATTCAAACATGCTGGAGTTTTTTACTGCTTACAGTATAAAAATGGTTATTGAAGGCTTTTAATTGATGATGCTCTAAGTAAAAGTTTCTGAATATTCACTCAGAGAAAGAAGAGAGTTTTAAAATCAATTAAGAATACCTTTTCTTAGTATATTTAAAAAGTACTTAATTTTATGCTCTTGTTGCTACAAATGAAGTCAGGCAGTCTGACTGACTGCAAAATAAGGTTAATCAACATGCCAGCCAGTACAAAGATAAAATGTAATAGAAAAATACATATATCATTGTTTTTCATGTGATCAGATTTTCAATAGAGTTGACAAAATCGAGGCAGAATTTTTGGTTTAGGAGTAGAAATACTGTATTAAAATGGGATAGATTGCCTCTCTGCAATTGTAAGAGATGCAGGTTTGAATGAGCTGTGGTGGAAAGTGTTTATTTTTAGACTAAAATAATTTTGGCTTCCCATGTACATTGCTGAGTAGAATGGGAAAGCTCAAAGACATTTTACGTTGTAGTTAATTTGCCAGAACTGTGTACAGTAGTTGAGGATGCTACTGTGGAATGTAGTGCATGCCCTTGTCACTCTGGCAGGGGAGCTGGACTAGATGATGTTTCAAGGTCCCTTCCAGTCAATGAGATTCTGTTATTCTGTGATTCTGTGATTTGTGTTGGAGCAGTCACCCACTGCAAGGTAGTTAACTTTTTTTTTTTTTTTAAAGGAAGATTCTAAGTTGTTTTGATGTGTAATTAAAATATAGTTATAGAATTTCACTATTTTCTGCATGAGATCAACTTGGGATCAGCACAAGAAGCAAAGGTGAAACTTCTTGTTCCTAAGATTTCATTGTCTAAGGAATGGAAATATTCTTGTTTTTTAAAGTTTATTTGGCAAATGAATTTTTAATTGTATAAAACTGCTTTTACACGGTTTTTTACAAAGCCTGTAACAGATGTATTTTTTCATCACATTTGTATTTTATAACATGCATTAGCTAAATCATACAGTCATCATTGAGGACTGTAGCAAAGACCAGAAAAATCTCCATTATAGTTATTGTGTGCTTGCCTTTTGCAAAATGAGTCATGAAACAGATAATAAAAATATAAAAACCTGGAAGAAATGAAGCCATAATTGGGCCATTTAGCAGATAACACCTGTTTACAATGTGTTGCTAAAGATCAGAATGGGCAGAGGGATGCAGTCAGTGCTGTATCTTTGCATAGGGGTCAGCCATCTGAGTTACCCTGCAGCCAAGAGGGATGATGATCTGCTGAACTGGGCTGGTTGGGAGGACTGTGCTGTTGTGTATGAAGACTGTGATGCCAGTGTTTCTAAGGGCAAAACAAAGACTTTGGCTGCAGGGACTCTAGATAGGGTCTCCAATTTAATAATATTTTTCTGATTTTCAAATGTGCTGGTTAAAGATACAGAAGCAAAAATTACTCTATGCTAGATTAAATTTTTCATCCATGAAAATCAATATCTCCTCTTTTAATTTGCAAAGCAAAGAGCAGTCCCTTTTCCTGTAGCTCGGCTGTAAGCAAATGTGTCTGCATCATCCTGAAGGTGTTTTATATAGAAATAGTTTAAACTTGAATTCCCATGACTCAATACTATGGCTAGATAGTTGTGTGGATGTGTGCCATCTTGTGCTATTTTCTATGTAGCCTAATCCTTGAGAAGTCTCCTTCCTAACAGTGCCTTTGCTTTTGTGTATTTATACAGAAGTGTTTACACCTACACACTCATATATGGGAGGAGAAAAGCACATTTAGATGAATATACTAGATGCCATAAGCATGTGCACAATCCCAGGAAATGTGTGACATTTAAATGTATGACGTATTTAAAACTAGCTACAGTCCATTTGAAATGTTGTTTGCATTAGAACATGTGCAGAAAATGAACCTCAATTAAGAGGTCTATACAGATAAAATTAAAAAAAAAGTCAAAGTCTGGTGAGTTGACCTGGCTGGGTTCCAGGTGCCCATCAAGGCTCTATCACGTTCCCTCCTCAGTTGGACAGGAGAGAGAAAATATAATGAAAGGCTCTTGGCTTGAGATAAGGGCAGGGAGATTGCTCGGTGATTACCATCACAGGAAAACCAGGCTTGAGGAAAATTAGTTCATTACAAATCCAAATGGAGTAGGAAAACAAGAAATAAAATCTGAATCTCAAAACATCTTAACCCACCCCTCCGTTCTTCCCAGGTTTCTACCTCCTCCCCTGTGGAGGTGTAGGGAGACAGCGAATGGGGGTTAAGGTAAGTTCATCACAGATGGGCTTTGCTACTACTTCCTCTTGGAGGAGGCCTCCTCACACTTTTGCTGCTCCAGTAAGTGATCCCTCCCACAAAATTCTCCAGTGTGGGTCTTTCCCATGGGCTATAGTTCTTCACAAACTCCTCCAGCATGGGTCACTCACAGGGTCACAAGTCTTGACAGCAAACCTGATCTAACATGGTTTTCTCTCTCTATAGGTCCACAGGTCCTGTCAGGAGCCTGCTGCAGCATGCATTTCCCATAGAGTCACAGCCTCTTTCAGGAATCTACCTGCTCCAGTGTGATGTCCTCCACAGGCTGCAGGTGGATCTCTGCTCCACCATTAACCTCCATGGGCTGCAGCTGGATATCTGTTCCACCATGGATTTCCGTTGTGCCACCATGGAACAAGGATGAGCCTCACTGGATACAGCATTAGTAATAAATTAACCTTTCAGTTACACTTTTCAGCAAGATGAGCATTATCTATAGTACGCTTCAAAAGGCTAAAACCTTCTTTCTAAGCATATTTCAGATTTTTAACCAGCAAGAAGTTCTTACCATTTTGTAAACATTCCAAATTGACATTCCTAAGTGAAATGAGCATGGATGTTTTCTTTCAAGTAATTTGTGTTGAAGAGGGATCTGATTTTTTTTATTTTGTAGACTAATTTGGATGTTAGCACAACTCTTTGGAGGTGAACAAAGTCAAAGTGCTCTGAAAGCATGACAGAGAATAGAATTATATGGTTTAAGAAAATAAAGAGTGGAGAATGTTACTGCCTCTCATTTTCTCCCCTTGTACTATCTCTAAAGATAATATGTAGAATTGGGTAATTTGCAGCTATGGATTTTGATAATGGTGGATTAATTTCCAGGGCCAGCTTGAACTTCTTTATAATATCGAGCGTCTTGACAATATTTACAAATATCTAAATGGCGGATGTCAGGAGGCTGAGGCATCCTTTTTTTCTATTGTATCTAGCAACAGGACAAGGGGTAATGGGATGAAGCTGGAACACTAAAAGTTCCATTTAAACAGAAGAAAAAACTATTTTACTGTGAGGGTGAGGGAGCTCAGGCACAGGCTGCCCAGGGAGGGTGTGGAGTCTTTATCCTTGGAGGTCTTCAAGACCCACATGGACACATTCCTGTGCATCCTGATCTAGGTGGAGTGGCTTCTGCAGGGGGCTGGACTAGACGATCTCTAAAGGTCCCTTCCAACCCCTAGCATTCTATGATTCTGTGATTCTTTAGGTTTTGATGTTGTATAATATGAAAATTATTTAAAAATAATTCAGAGAAATAATATTAGAAAATTTTGAAAAGTCCTAAAATATTTACATTTTTAAAGATCTTTGCATCTTGTTTTCTTTCTCTTCCTGTCTCCAGAATCATTGGCTGAACAGGAAGACAAATGACATTTGCAAACAAACACTGAAAGCCAATTCCTCTCTTGCTTTCCTAGCATTAAAATTTTGCAAAATACCCTGAGCTATTGGGCTTATTCACCCTCTTCACTGGCATTATTCCTCTGGATGTTGAGTTGGAAACACCTCTAGAACTGAAAAATTCTAAATTACACTAGAGTGGAATGCAATGCACATTTTAAAATCTATTAAGCATGACCTTTTACAATCCTGACCTTAACTATGCTGCGTTGAGCTCAGGAGCTGTGCAGAGATGTTTTACCTCAGGTCAAATAAAGAGACACATAAATAAAGGCTGCCAGGATCTCCCAGGCAGAAGGAAGCAGCCTAATGTGGTTGGAGTTTTTTGTTTGTTTGTTTTCGTTTGTTTTTTTATTTGTTTGCTTGGTTTTTTTTTGTGAGATACATCTAAGTACTACTGCCAGATAGCACTCTGTTGCCTGGTTTAGGGTGATTCATGTAGCATGCTCTATGTGAGCATGGAGTAAGATCACTTTCCCCTCCACCTCCACTCCTGCAACATGGTGCCTGCAGGCTGTGCCAAAGCTGAGTCTCCTAATTGCAAATTTCTCAATGTCTGTATGATGGTGTATAGCATTCCAGTGCAGCACTGTTCTTCAAATATAGGCATTCAGACTTTTCGCCTGCAAGATCTTTCTTGCTGAGTCAGCCTTACCTTTCTCTTGTCAGTTCAGACCTCATGAGGATTTAGAGCTGAAACTGATTAGGATCGATGAACCTTGGTTGCACAATAACCCAAAGGTTATTAGTACCTTTCAGATGACAGGTATAAAATGTCACATGATTTCCTTCCTGCAATCTTTTATTGTTTTGCAGATACATGTGAAAAGGGCAGTTTTCACTGATGTGACTTCTTCTGACCAAGATGATCTGAAACAATTAATTTTTTAATATGTGTGTCAACTACTTATTGATTAGCTATCATTAAATCAAACTAAAGGTTAAATTAATTTAAACAACAGTTGGTTTTGATACTTAGACATTTTTCGTCTTGAGATTTCAGATAACTACTGGGGTTTCAAACCTTTCATATACTACAAAGAAAAAAAAAATCAGACATAGTAACAAAAAGGGTAAAGGACTACATTTAATGCTTCTCTTTGTCAAAGCCTGATTTCTGAGAGCGTATATGTTATTATCTTTCCTAATAAAGAGGACTCTAAGTTTTTAAGCTACTAACTCTTTGTATTGTTTCATAGGATGGTTGATGAAGTTTCTTTGGTCCCAAAGATCAACAATTTCAGTCTACTTATTGGATTGCTATAGATTAATAATTCCTCTTTTTTTCTCTTAACATATTTTGACAAATGTTGTAATGAAAGTAGTAAAACAGAACAATAAGGACATGATCAAACTGTAAGAGACTATAACTTCTGTGTTTGCAGCCATTAGTAAGGGAAGAAGAGCAGTCATAAACTGAGAACAAGTCAAACTTGTGGGCTGGAGCTGTGGCTGTATAGTTGAGACTGCTAATAAAAACACCAAGAACTGTGTTGGAGTACAACCATGTCCAGTTACACATTGTTCTTCCTTTATTTCTTAGCTTCTACAACGTAAGGTTTTGTTGGGAAATTAATTAAATTCCGATAGCTGTTAACAGTTAAACCAGTTTCAGAGAATGACTATTATATATTTCTCTATGGATACAGGAAAGCAATTCATATGAAAAGCATTTTCTAATAAACTACTGTTTCAGTTGCAGTAAGCAAATACATTTGCTGGATTTAAGTCAACTCAACACTGACAGAATCGTGTTGTAGCAATTAAATTAAAAAGTCATTTGTATAATCATAGGACATCAGTTTTGATGGAACTCTGTTTTCTTCCAGGTCAAGAGATGATTAATTTTACTGTTTTATTGTTCATAATTATGAAGTTTATTATCTGCAATTTGGGTCTTGCTATACTATGTTAATTTACCTATTGTCTATGTTTTCTTAATATTGAGTCCTACCAGAGGTCAGCCATGCCTTTGTTGGGAACACATTCTTGTCTCTGAGATTTTTAATTTTAAGGCTGCCACTTTGTTTGCTTCTGCAAATACAAGGTCCCTCCAAGGGACATAACTTCTCTGGTGCAGGTTCTTTCCAACAGTAACAGCTTCTGCGAATATGGGGTCCCTCCAAGGGACATGGCCTCCTCTGGGCATAGTCACTGCCCCTGGTGCGGGGGTCTTTTATGAAGTGCAAACTCAGCTCCACCAGTCCTCTCTGTAGGATACAGGGGAGTATCTGCTCCAGCACACCTCCTCCTCTCTTCCCTCACTGACCTTGGGGTCCGCGTACTCAGTTCTTTCTCTCTTCCAACTCCTTGCACCCCCACCAGCCAGAAAAGAAGGAAAAATAGAACAAAAAGGAACAGGAAGAACTCTCCTCTTCCAGCTTCTTCTTCATAAAATATTAAGCACCTAATTGTCTCAGCCACAGAAGTGGGTATGACTCAGAGCTGGGGAGTTTCAAGCAACTTCTTTCAGGAGCCATCTTTGCAGCCCCTTCCCAATTACTAGAAATGTCTCCATACAAAACCATGACAAATGTGTCTTGAATTGTTTAGCCATCACTGGCACAAAATTCACAAAGATGTTATTTATATTTTGCCTAGGTAAAGAATGGTTAAGAAGCACAATATTTGTCCTTTTTAAAAAAAATCTCTCTTTGATGGGGCTCTTACAGTGTTATAATTTGATTTTATATGCTACTTTTTGTGTTATAAGACACTTCACACAGTACTTGGATTGAAGGCAGTATAAACTAAAATGATATTCACATAACACATCCAAGCACTTACTTCAGTGTAATGTTCCAAAGCATCATGCATCCAAAGAAGTAATGGCAAATCTAACATTGAAACTTAGCTATCCAGTGTACCACTTTAAGGATTGATGTTATGCAACCTCAGCAATGTAATTCCCCATCTAGTGGAATTATTTCTCATTATTCCTCACAATGTATAATATTTTCTGTACCTAAGCCAGTTCTTTTGGTGATATGAGGAAGTACTTTGATGCGCAGGTCACATTAGATCAAGGCCACCCTTCATGAACTCAGGTTGTATACTTCTATTGGCTGATTGGACTGATGTACCAGACCAACTTCATGTCACCTTCTCACTGTCCATAACAGTGAGGCTGGAATAACACAGGAAGTGGAAAACAGCTAAACTAGATATCTGTAGGATGCTTGGGAAAGGATGATGTGGATGTCTGATATAGAGGAGGATTTTGGCTTGTGCCACAAAGCTCCAAAACTGCCCATGAAGGGCCATCTATATAAACCAGGACCTCTGGAGAGCTACGATAATAGAGATGGTGGCTACATGGTTGCCCATCTCTTCAGAGCCTCCTGCAGCTAACTAACTAACTGCAACTAACTCTTTTGGCCTTTGTCATTTTGATTACTCCCTTTTTTAGTTCTTCCTGTTTATAGTCTTCTAATTCATCATCTGCAAGTGTTTTTCCCCTTCTCTGCAGGCAACGTCACATAAAATTTTCCCATTTCTGATGACGATGCCTCCCTCTCTTCTTAGCCTCTGAATCTCTTTTTAAAATTCTGCTTCTCAATGGAAATTCTTTGCACTGAACTCTGCCTTCCTTGCAGATCTTGCACAGAGCAGAGAGTTTTGAATTGGGGATCTATAGAATACATAACTATTTTCTCCTCTGGTCTTCTCTTTTTTGGAAGTATTTGGTATCACTGAACCACATAGCTAGATGGCTTGTCATAGAAATGTACTTTCTTTTGTACTACGCAGCAATTGAAAAATTAATCACATGAACAGGTACAGAAGTCAAGTTAGGAGTCACTAACTTGAAAGGGAAGCCAGTGTACATAGCCATTGAAAGAGGTTGCAATTGTCAGATAGGGCAAACTATTTGCATCACTTCCCCATTATTATAACAAACCCAGTTCAATTTGTATTCTGAAATTATCAGCATTGTTCACACATCATTGGACATACAAGGATTGAAAGGGCCTTTCATGCCTTTTGAGGCTTAATGCCTTTTTTCCTTTCATTCTCTCTGATTATATCAACAGTAAAATGTATCTTTGTTAACTGTGGAAATCCTTGGTGGTTTCTCTCTGCTACCATTGACTTTGTCTTATTTTAATTCATTCTTGCTCTACTTATATTATGGTGTTTGTTACTGAGCCCACTCCTCTGCATTTTCCAAAAGGGTATATTTTGTTTCGTAAATCATGTGCTAGTGTCTCTCTGAAAAATGATATCATGTGCTGTTCAAAGTGGTTAAACAGCTAAGCTACATGCTGGACAATGCTGGTATTTTGGGAAATATGTGAACCTTTAGCATCTAATATTAAAATGACATTTTTGGTCTGTAGCATTTGGGAATTCTGTTCAGGGAAGATAATGTGTACATTCAAAAATCAGTAAAAGCTTGCAAAATTGACATTTGAGCATTCAAACATTCCTTATAATTGATAATATATACTAAGATGCCAAATATACCTGTGCCTCCATTCAAAGTTCTAGTCTACTGTTTTTTCGGGGGTTTTTTTTGTAACATGGCAGTGTGTGTTATGTTTTATGCTTATTATAATTAATTTATTTTTCAGTCATTTCGTAAGTATTTTAGTAGATATTCTGCTGTAACTTGTCTCTATTAATAAATTTGATGAACTAATGGGAAATGGCAAGACGTGACACAACAATAGAGTTCCTCCTTTCATCTGTGTTGCACTGAACATTTAACATTTTTTTGAATATTTTGTCTTTGATTAATAATGTTTTCAAAATACTACATTAGGATTCAAATGAACTCTGCATTTTGTTTTCTGCCTAAGTAAATGTGAAATCTAATTATTGACATTATTGTTTAATTACATGGAATAGCGCTTCTACTGTATCTTTACATTATATTTAACATATTGTTGAATTACATTCTGAAATATCTTCTATTACAGGAAAAGAAACTACAAGTATGGAATAGAAATCACCTAGTTAGAGAAGACTATTTAAATGTAATCTTCAGACACCATGTAGAATGATTTCAATACAATTATATTATTTGTAACTATTAATCATGACCAATGATAATAAAACATGTATGATTATCATGGAGATTCACCGTGTCCCTGTGGAATAAAATTAAAGTAGGAGGAGAGAAAGTCCTGTGAAACTGTACCTGTATTCTTCTGATTAGCATTTAACAAACAGTACAAAATGTTAGAATTTGAAGATATATTTCTGAAGAGTTGTTTGAGGAAAGTTTGAAAGAGGCACTATGAAAGGTCATGTTTTATGAGCCTGACCTTTCAGATATAAAACTGCAAACTAAAAGTGTACCGACATGACCCAATCCTACCTTACGTTAAACAAAAAGTCTTCTGTGTCTCTGATATGGCTAGTTACTCTACTGGTGGAAGCTGTAGCATCAGGCTAAAACAAAAACATGTTTGAGGCCTCAGCTATTAGATGACTCATGGTTATACAGGAAGCTCTTTACTGCTCTATAGAAGACTGTGCTGGAAGCTAGCAGCACCTGAGGACTGTGATGGTGAAGAAAGACATAAAGAATATATTTATTATATTCCTATAATAAAGACTCTGAAGGTGCTTCTTAACTGCCTGGAGAAAGCATAGGTAAAAGCAGCAGAAAGTATGCCAGGAAGCTGACTTATTCTGTGCAATAAAAGAAAGGAGGAAAAAGTAAAGAGGTTCTGAGAGATTGAAGAGTGCCAGATCTCCTCCATTTACAAACAGTGGAGGAATCATCAAAGAACATTATCTTTGAATGAAGGTAAGAACAAGGAGAGAAAACACAATCTGAAAAGCCACTAAACAGTGGTAGTTAGTAATGGCACAGAATGCAACTTGAGTTTTAGGCTGAGGAAGATAACTCTGGAAATATCTTGTTATGCAAGGCAGATTTTTTGTCACTGGATTTCTGATTTTGACAAAATGTAGTTTATACCTCTGACTGTTTATTTGTGTCTCTACACTATTTGTATGTTATGTGATTAATTTATTTTCTGTTACTTCTCTCTCCTTTGTTATGACCTATCTTTCCCTACTGTCATATGTGATCTCTTAAAAGATTAAGGAAAATGATATTGAAGTACATATTAGCCCAACTATAAATCTTACATATCTAAATACTGTACTAAAAAGATCTTAGATAAGGTACTATAGTTGTAAGGCTTTTTCATATTAGTCTGGGCATTATATTAATGCAATAAGACAAATGTCAAAGTTATAGGTGATTTGTCTAATATTCAGAATTTAGGCTAAATTAATAAACCCACATTTGAATTATTGTCTAAACTTTCACTCTCTAAAGCTGAAAATGTTAAGAAAAGAGATTCTCTTAGGAAATTATTTCCCCATCAAAAGTGGAATCTCATGTTTAAAATAATGTTTCTCTTTTTTTCCTGCATGTATGCCACTACAACTCTCCACAGTAGTACTTTTCTTTGTGCCCTTAATGGGGCTTCAAACCACACTGGATAGAGGTGTGCCTTTAAGAGATCTCTTTCTTCCTAGCACTAAAATTCCACAGGGCTAGGCACAGGCTCTTGCAGAATTAGCATAGCTATGCACACACACATTGGAGTCTTTCTTAAATGGTCATTGTGTTAAATTTCACAACAAACAAGTGGAACTGACTGCAATTAAAGCTTCAAGCTAAGGGGTTAATATTATACCAATTATATCAGTTCTTGTCTTTCTCAGTGTTACAGTGTAAGTAAAGTTTGGACATTTTTTAGCCTTGCCTCTAAATATTAGTACTACTTTTTGGCTGCTTGCTACCATGTTGGTACACTAATACACTTCCAATGTAGTTATGGAATAAATGGACAACTCTGTAAGTGCTTATGCTCTCAGTATTTAGATTGGAAATATTTGCTTCAAAATGTGAATTTCTAAAGTTAACAAAGTGCAGCAAGACAGAATAATATTGTGAAAATCAAATGCTTAGAACTGCTTGCTCTGGTGCTGTAAAATTAACTGTGTTACATTCAGTCAGCCAAAGTAAGCGAGTGATACAAGCGGAGAGAGCTCCATGGTGGTGGTGTGATTTCAATCCAGATGGCAACAAAACATCATGCAGCTGCTCACTCACTCCTCCCTCTCACTGAGGAACAGGGAAGAGAAAAGACAAACAGGGGCCTTGTGGGTCAAAATAACACAGGAAGGGATCACCCATGAATTATGGTCTGGTGTCATGGTTTCTGTGGAGCCGTTTCTGGTAACAGGAAAAGGGCTGTAAAGATGGCTCCTGAAAGAAGTTGTTCAAAGCTCCCCAGCTGTGAGTCAAACTCACTTCTGAGGCTGAGCCAATTAGGCACTTCATTTTTAAGAAGAAGCTCGAAGAGGAGGATTCTTCCTGTTCCTTCTTACTCTGTTCTTCCTTCTTCTCTGGCTGGTGGTGGTGCAAGGAGTTGGAGGAGATAAAGAATTGACCACGAGAACCCCAAGGTAAGTGAGAGAAGAAAGGAGGAGATGTGCTGG
>WBNH01003206.1:62877-117325 GCA_013401255.1 Urocolius indicus | reverse complement strand
TTCTTGATGCATCTTGATGCATTAGTATACACTTAGTATATTATGCTCTCTATTCTGTTAGTAACATATTTTATATTAGTATAGCATTTTCTTTCTGACAGGGTGAATGTTACACTATGTTTAAATGTCCTGTCTAATTTCTCTTTATGAAAAATCTATATGAAAACTATACATCTCTTCTTAAAATCTTCCTCTGTTGAACTGGAAAAAACACCAGGTAAAAATCCACTGAACAGCATTTGTCCCAGTGTTTGCAAAACACCCTGTATCTCCTCTGCAATGAAATGAAAATATCTGTTATAACTTTTTGTTACTGACATGGCTCTAGATGCTAAATAATGCCTCACACTGTGGGGTGGAGGTGTATGGAAGCCATGCTGGGGATTAGGAATAAAACAGGAATTGTGCATTGTGGCACAGAGCTGTCCATGGGAAAAATTCCCACATGCTCAGTTCTGAGTTTAATGCTCTTATTTCATGACTGGCATTATCTCAGTCGAATCATTTCACATTCTTAAAAGGTCTACGGTGCACCTTTCTAATCACATAACAGCAGTTGCATCATTTCAGAACTCTGCTTCTTTATCTCCTCCCTTGGGCAGCTGAATGAAACAGCAAAGGCATCTTGGAAATATGATCTTTTTGTTTTTTTACTTTGGGCCCTGGGAATTATTTTATTGTTGATGAAAATGTTACATGGCACTGTGATTAGGCCCAGGATCTGATATTAATCTGTCTGCAAGTGGGGCCTAAGCTTTGTGTCTGTGCAGTTGCTCTGAGGGGAATGAAACGAGAGCACCAAGTTGTGTGCCGTGCGTGTCGTTTGCTAATGAGACAATAGCAGTTGTTGCAAAGGGAATTTTTCAACCCTTTCTTTCCCCAAGAGCCTGAGAACAAGATTGTTTTATACCTTTTCCAAGCAGTTAAATGAAACTTGTTATGTACAATGTAAGACTGTCACCAGGAAAAACCGTTGCAGGTTTCCAAGGCATCTCCATAACTGCAAATATAAAGTTAACAGAGCAATAACAAATCTAACCAGTTAAATAAGGTGAATAAATGAATCACAGACACACAAGCACATTATACATAGGCCCTTACAACCTGCACTGCTGGCATATAGTCACGTAGATGTTTACAACACAGTCATTCTGTCACTTGTACGTAAGGCAGTAGTTTACTTGCCAGTGATAACATAGGTTGCCTTTTGCTTTTAATTTGAGCTACCTCAAAAGCCAGAAACTGTGTGTTGCCAGTGTGCAACCAGAACTGTTTAGCTATATAGGTCAGGTCAGTGTATTTGGAAGAGTTTTTATTTGGATAACTAGTACAGTTCCAGGGCCATCATATAGCCTGGGGAGGCTTCCTTCAAAGACAGACATTGTGAAGGCTCAGTCACACGAGAGGGCTTTGCCATTAGCTGAGGAACTGGTGTTCATCCCAGAGCAGCATACCCTGGATTGTTGTCGCTGAATTATTCTGTTACTCTTGTCCATTACTGGGCTCCGTTGAATTGGCCAAATGTTACTCCTTCATGGTTTGGTGGAGTGAGTGAGGACTGTTGCTCGGCTGGTTGTGCAGGTTTCAGTTGGCACTGCTGCTCAGCATGAGATGAGCAGTGGGTTAGACAAGGACTGGTGACCCTGTGCCTTCTCCAGAGGCTGGCTTTGTAAGAGTTCACAGGCTGTCAGCTCGTGGTAGAGAGTATCTAGCACTTCAAATAGGTGGGCTTTTCCTTTTAAAAGAAAATTGCAAACGTTATCAATTGAACAAAGACAGAAGGCTGCAGTTTAATGATCATGACACAAGCTCTCTTTTCATAGGTGCCGTTTCAAGTAATTACCATAAAACATCTAGATTTGAGGCTACATAATGAATTCCTGTCCCTAGAAAAATGGAACTGGGTTCAAGGACTGTTTTCTCTACTGGTTGTCTTGCCTCATTCACCGCCCACTGAGTCCTTACATATTTGTGTGGACAAACACAACTTCATGCCACACTAAAGCGGTGCCACTCCAGCCATCCACTCAGTCTTCTCAAAGAGGAAGATGTTTGATTGCAAAGACTTAGGAAAGCTGCTCAAGCCATACCAAGTGCACAGCCAGAAAATGCAAAGCAGAGAAGATGAGCTGTTTATGGCAATGGTGATGCAGAGTGGCAGAGAGCTGCACAAGGTTACTGCGCTTGTCAGTGGCCGTTTAGGCAGCTGAGCTGCGCTGCTGTTAGGGAGGGAAGTACTTCATTTCAGCAGCATCTTCTGGCCACTTGCGTGCTGTGGATACTAATAACAGCCTCCTCTTCTCTTGTTCTCGCCAGGAAAATATCAGACCTATAGCTCAGATGTGGCTTCCCTCTGTGTTGGTGTTCCTGGAGACAACAAAGATCTGTGTCTGCTTCCTCTGCAGCCACGCTGGAACAGCACAGCTTAGCTCTGGGCTGCCTGTGCCCTGACTTTATGGACAGACCCAGAATGGTTGTGTGTGTTATTCTCCTTAAATCACTGTTAATAACCTTCTCCAAAAGTAAACCCTCAGGCCACATCTAGTCTTTTATAACCTTGTCTTTGACTACAGTTTGCCTATTAAAAGCACCTCCAAGCTGTGTTCCTAGGCTCAGTACAGGATGTTCATTTCTTGAAGGTAAGTACAAACGCTCTGCTAATAGGAACAAAGTAATCAAACCTGAACCTCCAGGCTGCCATCCCTCTGTGGTTCCTACAAGGGCAGCTCTGGCACACCAGAGCACTGTCAAGGGAGAGGAGTTTGCAAGTTGAATTTTCATGAGAGGAACACGAAAGGCTGTTATTAGAGGAGTGCAGGATCGATCCGGCTTCTCTACAGCAATATTCCCTTCAGTGTATCTTGTTTGTGTTGCAGCAGAGGAATACAATACACAGTGGGATAGCAAACCTGAGAAATTAAGTGCCTTACATACTTGGTCATGTTTTCCATTCCCTCATATCAATGAAGCCCTACAGACATTAGTGGGGTACTAAATTGTTCCCTGAAGGCCAAATTGTAATTAAACTTTGGCTAAAAAGAGCCCTGGATGTGCTCATGATTCTGATGTGTCACACACTAGAAATCATCACTTTCTATAGGTAATGTCCTTGCACAGTACATCTTTCACCCTAGCCTGTCCCCTAGTGTTTGAAATCCCTTTTTTTTCCCTGCTCATCTGTTCATTACCTAGTGTTTTTCCCAAAAGGCCACTTTTCATGCTGCTTGGTGTTTGTAGGGATGTATTTTCTTACCAGGCTGGGGATCCCGGCAGGATTCCAAAGTGCTCAGCAGCATTTTCCCCAAGGCTCGCTTAGATATGTGCTTCAAAAAACAGAACAGTGTTATGGCACAAATATGTCCATCACCACTTTAACTCTTTGCAACAACACCTATGCCACTGCATCTGCATTTGGAAACTAAAATGAAACTGCATCCTGCTAACACAAGGCTTTCTTTTCAAGGGTTTTGTTTTAGATGCTGCTTCAATAACAGCTGTTTGTGGATAGCTACAGTTCCTTCACATGGCTGTACAGAGGGAAACAACTGTGGCTCAGTGGAAAATACAGAGTCTTCCAGTGTGTGTGTGTGCCTAAACAAATGTAGATGGCAAGGAGTGTGAGCAGGGTGTGCACAACAAAGGCTTGTTCAGCCCTCTGATAGGCCTGCAGTGAAAGGTGAATGGGCAGAAGTGGTGATGTCACCTCAGAGAGAGGCTTTTCAGCCCCAGCTGTTCTAGGAAGGATTGTATCAACATTTTAGAAGAGACTGTGGGTGTCATGGCAGGCTCCCACTTATATATTAAGATGTAACAAGCGTTAGCCAAAGGGAGAGGATTGCAAAACTACTTAGGGCTTGGATGGTCTTTTTCAGTGGTAGATTCAGACTAGAAATCAGTTGGGACATTGCATAATGTGTCTTAGAAAATGAAACTCTCTTCATTTGCTGTCAAGACACTAATGCATGCTTTCTGGGAGATAGTCCTGCAATCAGTTTAATTAGCACTTAAGAGTGCCTGTATCTGCAGGGACAGGTTGTTATTGTTAGAACTTCCAACAAGGTCATGTAGTGATAGGACAAGGGGTATTGGCTTTAAAATGGAAGAGGATACATTTAAATTAGGTATTAGGAAGAAGTTCTTCCCTATGAGGTCAGTGAGTCCCTGGCACAGGCTGCCCTGAGAAGCTGTGGCTGCCCCATCCCTTGCAGTGCTCAAGCGCAGATTGAATGGGGCCTGGAACAACCTGGTCTACTGGAAGGTGACCCTATCCACAGCAGGGGCATTGGAATGAGATGAGATTAAGGTCCCTTCCAACTCAATGTTCAAGTGAAAATAGAAGCTTTTCTGGAAGAAAGACAATAGCTCTGGGAAAAACAGATTCAACTACTTGACTTAGGGAAGAAAATAAGAGAAGTTTAGTCTACTACTAACTTTAGGAAGAATTTTCTCACTGAGAGGGTTGTTAAGCACTGGAATGGGCTGCCCAGGCAGGTGGGGAAGTACCCATTCCTGGAGGTATTGCCAAGCTGTGGAGCTGAGGTGCTAAGGGCCATGGGTTAGTGGTAGGCTTGGCAGGGTGAGAGTAGGGGGTGGACTTGATGAGCTTTAAGGTCTCTTCCAACCAAAATGAATCCATGATCTCCAGTAGCCCAGGTCCTACTTCACTAACCCTGGTCATCTGCTTTCTGCTTGTCTGTCCCAGTGGGGACTGGGGCATGGTGAGAATACAGGCTGGGAACATGCAACCTCTACAACACAGCATGAGGTTTAACAGTCCCAATAGGACACGTATTTGCCTTTGGACAGTCCTCGATTTGTGGTAGATTCTGTTGCAAATGAGATGCCTGGGATATTGAAAACGGGAAGGTGAATGTGCTGGAGAAGTGACACCTAAACCCACAGTTTCTGTTGCATAATCTTTCTTCTGTCTGAAGTATATCCCATCATGGGGTTTAGGGGATCCTTGCTAAATTCTACTGGGAATGCTTTAAATGATCCTGTTCATTGGCAGCACCGTTGCCTGCACTGGTGCTATGGGAGCTGGCAGGTTCCCTGCAATGGTTAGAATTGCTATTATCCCAGAGACATGGCACACTGTGTGATGGATTGTCTCCCAGGCAGAAATGATTTGCTGTAATACAACTGACCAGTGAATGACATGTTAAAGTCTTGACACAAAAGGTTGTGACACTTGTTGCCAATTGTAGTCTTTGCTGGTTTCATCCTTCAATGGATCTTTATTGATGCATGTGTCAGACTTGCAGCATGAAATTTCCAAGCTGAGTTTCCATGTCAAGTGCTAAAATAAGTTACCAAATTATGAGATATTGCACCTGCTCCTGAGAGTCATCAGTGGAACATGACATCAGCGTGCTTCAAAGTAAAGCGATCGTCTGAGCAAACACGCTCATCTCACACAGATCAGGCGGGGTTTTGCTCAAAACTGTGGAGAACCCTGAGTCACTGTGAAACAAATGAGTTCCTAGCAGGCCAGTGTGGCTCCCAGCACACTCTGTGTTCTGCAGATTATGTGATTTGGCCATTTTCTGGCCAGCCCTTACCATGATCATTCCCAAGCAGGAGATTCAAATGTATTTTCTAGAGGACTGAATGGCTGTACTGGCCACACACTTCTGGGATGTTATTGCATCACCTTTTTTAAGTCCAGGTTTGGATTATTAATTTGGATTATTAATTGGGATTATTAATTGGGATTATTAACTGCCCAGGGAGGGTGTGGAGGCTCCTTCCTTGGAGGTCTTCAAGACCTGCCTGGACATGTTCCTATGCCACCGATCTAGGTGAACCTGCTTCTGCCGGGGGTTGGACTGGGTGATCTCTAAAGGTCCCTTCCAATCCTGCCATTCTATGATCCTTTTAATGCTGATCTCATTTCATGTCAGGATGCAGTCAAAAACAGGGTCTTTTTCTGGGATGAAAACCAATCCAGAATCTCTCTGATTACTGGCATTTTTGTTTCCCTTGTTTCTTCTCAGTCTGTGTTTGGATGATAATGAGAGCTTGGGGATCTAGATCAAAGGAGATCTGAAGGCTTCCAGTCAGCCACAGTTTTCTGCCACCACCAAGCAGTCCTGGTCTAAAGGACTTTATGCTTAAATGAAGGAATGAACATACTTTTTAGTATGTTATATATATCAAACCCAGTGTTAAATCTCTAGACTGCTTTCTTGCCATACCAAGTCTCGAAGTTGTCGAAGCAGCTGTAAAACATCCATGAGCTTTTCTTCCACCAGTGACAGCCTAACTCTCTCAGTCTCCAACATCTGCAGCTCCATCTTCAACAATTCGGTCTCTTCCACCTTTTGCTGCAGCTCACCTAGCAATGGGCCTTTCATCTGGACAATGACACAGCAAATTAAAAGCACTGCAGCTTTTCACTTTCTTGCCTAATGACTGCAAAGCTAAGTTTTCCCATTTATCTAGTAAATGTCATTTCACTCCAGAAGACTAACTTGAAAGGAAGGCTATTTTTAAATGTATGACATGAAGTGAAGGATCAATAGCTGCTAGGAAATGCATGCTTTCCTCTGGCACATAGTGGCAGCTCATTCCACACTGCATGCAGGCCAATCATTCAGAAATGTTAAACACCAGCATTACTATTGCAGTTTTCTTATCTTTTGCATTCCTGTCATCTTCTATAAAGCAGAACCAATTTATGTGCCCTCACCAAGGCAAACCATACCTCGGTCTTTGCAAATCCCATATATCAACCATCTGTACATGTGGTGAAACAAGAAGGTAATTAGCTCCTTTATTTCAGTAAAGTGTCTTAAGGAAAAACAGAACAAGAGTCTGGTTCTGGAAAACACTGGCCTGTCTACTTGGTGAATCACTGGTTTGCAGCTAAGCACAGGAAAGTCCAGATTCAACAAGATGCAGAAATGCTGGGCAGGAGGGGTCCCCTCAGACCTGGACCTTCCAAAGCTTAACTGACCTGTCAGTTGTCTCAGACTGCCCTGTGCAAAAATGTTCAGGATTTGAAATGCTGCTTGTGCTTCAACGTGAAACCTAAGTGACTGCCACACCATTTGCAAAAGTAGAAGTCTTTGTTTGTCACAGACCCAGGCTTGTTGCAGATNGGCAAACCATACCTTGGTCTTTGCAAATCCCACATATCAACCATCTGTACATGTGGTGAAACAAGAAGGTAATTAGCTCCTTTATTTCAGTAAAGTGTCTTAAGGAAAAACAGAACAAGAGTCTGGTTCTGGAAAACACTGGCCTGCGTGCTTGGTGAATCACTGGTTTGCAGCTAAGCACAGGAAAGTCCAGATTCAACAAGATGCAGAAATGCTGGGCAGGAGGGGTCCCCTCAGACCTGGACCTTCCAAAGCTTAACTGACCTGTCAGTTGTCTCAGACTGCCCTGTGCAAAAATGTTCAGGATTTGAAATGCTGCTTGTGCTTCAACGTGAAACCTAAGTGACTGCCACACCATTTGCAAAAGTAGAAGTCTTTGTTTGTCACAGACCCAGGCTTGTTGCAGATACAAGGCCAAGTTGCTAAAAAGAGCCTGAAAGCATGTCACTTCGATATTAATTTTGGACCTCTGAGAGCACTGACAGATTTCAGGTTTTATTAACAAAAGTAAACTTATCTGTCTCAGCCAGTACTGTGCCAAGCATTCTGAAATGTCGCCATTCTTTGCAACTGCTTGTTGCAAACACAGTCTCAAAATATTTATCAATGTTATGCTGAGAAAAAGAAACCATGTGAGGCAAATGTTCTGCTACTCCCTTTCCGTTGTCACCTAGAAATAACCATGGTTTAGAGATAACTAAGGAGAGAGTTGAACTGTGAAAGCTGAAGGCCTCAATGTACACACTTTTTCACAGATTTCTTTCTTTTTGGTGGAAATCTGTGTCCTAATGAATTTGAACAGATGAGAAGGAACTCCAGCTCCCTACAACACAAGTGTCAGCAGAGTGAAAAAAGAAACCAATTCCTAACCCACACTGAGCCTTCTAGAAGGTCATTTTAGTTTCTGACAGTGCTAATAGTGCGTATTGGTTGGTACTTATTTCTCTGTCAGAGGGAAATCAGTCTGTTCCATCAGCTGTCTGTGAGCTCTTGCCCTGTGATGCTCTCCAGCTCCTCTGAGTGACACAACAGCCAAAGAAGTCTGGATCTGGTCCCTCTACCAAACAATGATTTCAGCAGCCCTGTCAGAACATCCCTTTTAGATGAATACACTAACATTTTCCTGCATGGAGAGGCGGACTTTGTTACCACCACTGTGGCAGCAGTCTGACTGAGACACAGCAGATACTCTAGAGACTGTGGGAGGTCTTCAATGAATTAAACATGTGGTATCCTTTATTATATTGCAGATTGCCTCCGCATTCTAAATACCAGCTGGCACAGAGATGAACTAACCACATGAAGTAGTTTTGTTCCTCTTTACAACTGAAGCAGTGTCACATCAAATAACAGAGGTGAAAGGTCATCATTTTTTTCAGTGTGAACTAGACTTTATCAATATGCAGTTAGGCAGATGCTCATGGAAATTCGTATCAGGTGCTCATCTATCCTGGTCCTGCATCTTGTCAGGCCCCTGCACCCCCAACATCACTTAGCTGCTGCTTTTAGCAGCTGCTTTAGCTGTGCTGGCAGAGCTGCTGCTCTTGGAAAGCTGCACAGGGCACCTTCTGTCCTCTTGCTGGGTGTTCCTGAAGGGCTGTGGCTGAGCAGTGGCTCTCACATACAAACATGAATAGGACAAGTGCAAACTTCTCTCTGTCGTACACACACCACTTGAGTTCTCTGGAGCTGTGCAGTGTCATGACCAGCTGCTCAGTCTGTGTAGACATCACAGGCAATATGCCTAGCTGACAATGCCACTACTGAGATTCAGACATAGCTTTTGTTGCTTCTGCTGCCCTTTTTCCTCTTCGCTTCGACTGCTCCTCCAAAGCCCTTTCGTTTCCTATGCTACAGCTGGTGTTCTGCTTTCTACAGCCGTTATACCCTAACAGTCACTGGGTCATACACCAGGATACCAGGTGCCTGATAGCTTTGTTTCATTTACACATGTGAATCTGCAGGTCCTTGTCTTGCTGTACTTGAAGACAGTAGCTCAGTGTACCATTAAAACATTCTCCCATGTTGTTTTCCCTAGCACCTGTGCTGACCTGAAGGTTTGCAGTAAGATAATGATGATAATCAAGCATAACCTATTTTTAAAACTGTGCTGCTGAGGAGGAATGGTCAGCAGTTAAGTCACAGGGCTCAGAGGAGTGGGTTTGTTTTTAGCTTTGCCAAAGCCCCCTGGAAGAGCCTGATTTCCAATGTGTACCTTGCCAAATACCACTTTTGAGAAGTCAGCTGCTGACATCCAACCCCCTTAATAAAAGGGGATGAATGCCACTGGAGTAGTGTGTACAAATACATCTGGGATAATGAATAATTAACATACAAAAAAAAATCCCTTAAGGAACGTAAGATAAAACAATTCTATTGTCTCTTCCACAGCAGTTCAGGAGGCTGTTGTATTAGAACCATTTGTAGAAGCCAATGAACCTGAGGAACATTTTCAAAATGGGAAGGAAACAGTAACCCAGCAGCAGGATGGAGTGCTGAACTGTGCTGTGTCACTCATCTTCGAAATCATTTCACCCTCAAAGGACTGGGAGAGTGGCAAATGGAGCACCAGTTTTTAGGAGAGGCTGCAGAGATGATTTGAGGAATAGCAAATCATCTCAGGAGCATCTGTAATTCTGTCAGGTGAATTGATAGGGACTGTGATGGAGGGGGGGACTTGGTGAATACACAGATGAACACAGTGAAGAAGAGGTTTCTTCGAAACGCTCTATGAATATATATTACCAATGTTATTTCAGTAGATAGAGAATATTTTCAACCTGCAAAAAGCTCTTCATGAGATTCTCCACCAAAGACTAAAAGGAAATGACAGGGCAGCAGTGCAGATCCTGCATGGACTTAGAGCTGGTTAAAAGCTGGGGTTAGGGCACAGAGTGATAAACCAGGATTGGGAGGTTCACCATGGAGGGAGATAATCCTGAGGGTTTCACACAGAGCTGGCTTAAGGCTGGAGTTGCTCAGCATATTCAGAAATTATTTTTTAAAAGGTGAATGTCAAAGTGATTAAGTTTGCTTGCAGTACATTTTTTTTGAGGGGGAATCAAAACTAAAGCTCCCTGTGAATTATAGCAAGAGTTCATGATACTGAATAGCTTTGGGCAGTAAAAGAGAAGATGAAATCCAGTGTCACTGGCAAGGCACGTGGGAAAGGTACCCAATGTGGTATGTGTGCAGGGATGGCCACTGCCACTCATGGAGGAGATCTGGAAGAGCTGTAATCTCCTGAACACAGCTCAGCAGTTAGCAGAGATCAAAAGGATACATGCTAGGAGCTGTTAGGAAAGGAACTAGAGACAAACCAGAAACTATGATTACAGCACAAAAAGCTCATGTTTGAGTTCTCAGCACATTTTCAGTTCCTTTCATTCCAAGAGGGTAACATAACATCAAAAGCAGGTGAAAGAATAGAAGAATAACAGAAGTAATGGTTTCTCTACTGAGATAGCTGAGGCAGACTGGGAATGGTGATAACAGGCAGTACTTCTGGGAATAAAAGTCTGTAAAATTAAGAGGGAAAGACCATTTGGTGATTTCCAAGCACAAAAATGAGGTGACAGCAGAACATCAGGCAGCAGATTTAAAGGTAACAAAAGTCATCAAAACTTGCTCCTTTCTAAGTAGTGCTGAGACTCTTTGCCCTGAGATACCTAAAGCATCGCCAGCTTTAAGGAAAGGAAAGGTAAATTCATGGTAAACAGCTCCAATATTGGCCTTTAAACATGATCCTCCATGCAACATCTAGTTCAAGATGTGTCTTACCCTTGTGTATTTGGAAATAGCAAGAGGAAACCCCTCTGTACTGTTTCATTGCTTTTCTCTAAGCAAGTGCTTCTTGCCATCAGGTGTGTGATGTTAGGGTGAACTTTTTGTTTGACTCTGTATGGCAGGTTATAAACTAATTGCCTTTTTAATTAGGGTAGCAGTTTCCATGCAAGCTTTTATAGGAGGGAATTTCTTTGTAATGCTACACTTGGCAGTGTGTCACTTTCTAATTCACTCCTGTTTTCTCCATCTGTGGTCTCTTATCACCCTTCAGTCCTCATTAGAGACTTCTTTTAAATATTTGGTTGCTGGAAAGCAGAACTTCCTAGATATGACAAGTTTCAGAACTCTTTTATACCCTGGTTTTACAAGTCTTTGCCTTTTAGTTGTCCTTGCCTTCCAATTTGCTTTGTGTTGATTACAGGGACAGTCACCTCTTTGTTCAGAATTAATTACTACTTGTCTGTTTTGTGGCATCAAAGTTAAAAAAAAAACCCTATAAGCACACAAACCATAACTGCTGGCTAAATAAAAGTAAGAGGGCTTAACAGTAAATCTCTAACAGGCTGAAAATGATTCATCCTGCTGCTTTTAAATTCATGTTGCAGTGAGCTGGCACTATGTATTATTCACCTCCCTGCCTGCCTTTAAGTCAAGAGCAGCAGATTCCATTTCTGTTCTGGAATGTTGTGTTAATCTATCGATGCTGGTACTTTTCTGAACAAGGTGCTCAGAACTAATATCCATCAGCAGAGATTAAAAAGAAGGCAATGTGATACTGTGGCAGGAGATGGGTGCCTCTGAATGGGAAAAAAAGGAGAACAAGCAGGAAGGAATTACCTTCCTGTGGGTAGAGGAATAAATGCAGTTTTTTATGTGGGCTGATGTTAAGCAATATAGGAGGAAGCTTTTTGTTCCTCTAAGGAGAATCACAAGAATAACCTGTCACTGAGTTCTGCAAATTGTGTCAGACACAAGTATGATTTTATGCTGTCTTGAATTTTTTTTCCCTCACAAGCAAACTCTTTCATTTTATTGAGTCAAGGAGGAAAATGAGATGAAATATTGATAGAAATCCAAGGATGGCAACTGATGAATAGAATCCTCCCAGCACTCCTATTCAAGAAGGGGTCTAAAACACTGAACAAGCATTAACTGAACCTTAAGACAAAAGCAGACCAAAGCAATGCATGTGCTGCACTACTTTGGATTCACAGAAAGATCACTAGCATTGAAATTCATGCTCATCAGTGGTTGAGGTTTGCAGTATTTAAATAGCGAGGTCACACGGGACTACTAGGACACTGCACTGGGGCTTTTAATGAACTGTGGTTCTAACCTCTGCTGGAGGAAAACTGAACGTGCTGCTAAGCCTGAGAATTATTTAGAGAAACTATTATGAATATATTGGTCTAAGCCAGAGAACCAGCCAGGGCAAACTGGATGATTTCCTCTGAAGGATCCCAAAACAGTGAGCCCCTTGCATCTGTCAGCTGGAGGGATTCCTTGAAAAATGATTGTGCTCCTAGAGAGGCTGCATGTGTTGGGATGTCAGAAGTGTTTCATTCACAGCCAAGGAACCACTGAGTGGCTCTTTGGTCTGCACTGGTATCAGTCCCGAACTGATGTCCATCAGTGGACATCTTAATCTGTGGAAATAAATGATGGTGTTAGAAGAGCCCTTGTCTGGCTGTGGCTGGTGTACATCTCATCCTCCAAACAAATGGAGTTTCAGGTAGGAACCAGACCAGAGATATGGATGTTAGAGGAAAGCATGACAAACCAACAGCACAGTGAAGAAACAGCAACAGACAGCAGAACAACCAGAATAAGATAAATGCACGTGGCTAGAAATGCAGCTACTTAAAGACACATAACTGACTCTTTCATCCCCTGATTGGCACCTGTTACCTCTTCCATATTTGTTTCCAGCTTTTTCACCTCATGCCCTTTGAGCTCAAGCTGCTCAGTTAGCTGTGTGATTCTGTCTGCAAGCTCCACAGGGGCTGTTTCGTAGCCATCAGTACTGGTTGTCTCCAGGTAAGACATCAACTTGTTCCACACGTTTTCATCACATCTACATGGACATTAAAAAAGACAAAGTTAGTGGAACCTCCTGATGAAGGTCTATGTTTGTACAACATAGTTTTCCTGCAAAACTCTTGGCAGCAGAGGACACAAATTGACATCCTAGTTGACATCAATGAGGGTTAGGTGGGAATATCCAGCATATTCTTCCCCAGGAGCTGTAAAGGATGGGCAAAGGGGCCTGCTAACTTGGCTGTATAGTGTTACTGCTTCTTACTGAAGCCATGGTGCCTTCAGGTCACATTAAAGGGCTCAAAGTGCATTAATCTGAGAAACATACCCATTACCACAGCAAGGGAGCTTGGCCAGGCCTTTCTTCATTTGGTCCACCTGGGATGGCTGCTCTGCTGCCCACTTCTCCTCCTCTTCATCAGAGGCAGCCTGGCCCTCCACAGAGCGGAACAGCTGATCCTCTGCTCAAGAAACCAACAACAGCTTAGCAACAAGACACAAGCCTGATGTGCTGCAGCTGTGGCAACTTAAACTCTGGTGACTGAGTCAGAAAGTGAGATTTTTTTAGAAGCTCCAGTGAAACCCAGGCTAGATTCTCTCAGCATTCATGCAAAGTGGGTGAAAAGCTGAGGCAAGGGAGCCTCAGCAAAGATCATTATTTTAATGGTTTTTACTACTTCAGTTGCAGGTAACTTGTAGCTATTTCACTTCAATTCTCTTTTTTCCTTTAAGCAACTCTAATGTAAGGGTGAGCATGAAGGATGAATGTATTATTAGAGGGGGAAATGACTGTTCCGATGTGCTACTGTGTGTTTTTGAAGAGAAATGAGAAACCATTGTACTGTGTGAGGGTTTTTTTGCATAGTCATTGTGCCAGCAGGACACACAGTCAGAGTGCAGGAGTTTGATAAAGATGTTCTCCAATTCATTCCCTTACTGTGGTTTGTAAGGACTGTGGTTTCAATTTATAAATGTAATATTAGACCTGTAGCTATCTAATGTTTTACCTTTTCTTTTACCTAAACCTAATATCTCCTCACGTGCCAAATAAATTGTAAATGAACGGTCTCTGATGCATGTAAATATACAGGTGCTGTTACAGTAATACTCCAATGCTTTTTAGCTGCATCATACAAAGGAGTTAAATGCAATAGCTTTTAATGTCACAAGAAGATATTTACTGGGACTTGG
Organism: Urocolius indicus; assembly: GCA_013401255.1. Lineage (NCBI taxonomy): Eukaryota > Metazoa > Chordata > Aves > Coliiformes > Coliidae > Urocolius > Urocolius indicus. The sequence goes on along the minus strand of WBNH01003206.1, from coordinate 103,208 downwards.
AGGGTTATTATTATGCTTGTAGCTTATGGGGAGTTTTCTGGAACACTGCCCCCATGAAAAGCCCCGGTCACACCTTTATTCTGAGCATTTATTTGGAGTGGATTTCAAACCTTTTAATTGTTTACCTTAATCCCTGTCAGTTAATTGAAGAGGTTTAATGAATTCTAACAGAGTGATCAATTCAAATGCTGTTATTTCTTCAAATACTGAAATGTTTGACTGTCTGCAGCATCACAAGGCTTGTGAGTATTTAGTTCATTCAGTACAGCAAAGGGGGGTTCAAGGAGATGAGTCATCCAGCAGAGACTCTCAGGGAGATGATTTTCTGTCTTGTTTCAAGGACACAAGTACCTGCAGTTCAAGCTAAAATACCACTTTCAGTTGTCCCTGTAAGGACTCCTCTGTAGCCTGCAGGATCTCCTTCAGAGGGCAGTCGTGTCCCACTGCTGCAGAGAGCCCTTCACTGCCAGCCTACAGTCTGTTTAATCCCCTCTCCGGTCTATTTTCAGTAATAAAGTAAAAAAGGCCTGGTTTTGTTGCTTTTTGTTGTTAACACTTGACATACGTTTGTTAATGCAGTTTTCATTCCAGTAATATTCAGTGTGCCTAACTTATAGGTTATCATATTCTTGCCTGAGGAACAAAGCTTAGCTGTATGCAGCATTGCTCTTTAATTAGAGAACGAATGTCTGCATTTTCATTGCAACCCTTAACACAGAATCTCAAGGGCTGGAAGGGACCTGGAAAGCTCATCCAGTGCAACCCCCCTGCCAGAGCAGCAGCACCTAGAGCAGGGCACACAGGAACTCATCCAGCTGGGTTGGAATGTCTCCAGAGAAGGAGCCTCCACAGCTCATCTGGGCAGCCCCTGCCAGTGCTCCCTCACCTGAACACTAAAGAAGTTTCTCCTTGTGTTTCTTTGGAACCTCTTCTGTTTCAGCTTGTCCCCATTGCCCCTTGTCCTATCATTGGCCATCACTGAGCACGGCCTGGCTCCAGCCTCCTCACACCCACCCTTTACATACTTGTAAACATCAATATACTGAACAATTTCTTTCTGTGAGGCTGTGGATGGCCAGAACAGCAACAAAAGACTTTGTTTTTAATCTGTGATACATTAGTAGTGAGCTTTTTTGTCACCATTTATTTTTTTGCCACAGGAGTTCAAAGGGAGAACAATCAGAGGTTGCAACTGTTGTGGCACTATGGATTCCATGAAGACCTTCAAACTGGTATGTTCAATCCACTACATTAATTACAGCATCTGGCATAGCAGACCCTCAGATCAGGTTTTTAAAAGGAGGCAAAGCAGGTGAATCTCAAGCGGTCTTCATGTTAAGACACTTAAGATGCTTCCTTCTCTTCCTCTCGTGGCAATTCCCTCTGCTCTGACTGAATGTGTGTGCAAAAGGGATCTTTTGCATCTCCCTTGCAGGTTATGATTAGCAGAACTGGAAACCAAAGAGGAAAAGCAAAACTTCTTATGTATCACTATTAACATAAAGTTATCATTTTACTAAAACTCTTCTACTAAGCTAATATTTAACACACAGTTCTGCCAGGAGAATCATAGAGCACTCATGACTGTGATATTTGGACATTAATTTGTGCATTTGCTATTGTGGGATAACTTACCCAATTCCATTTATGCGAGTGCTCTTCAGTTCTAAGAAATTAACAAAGTATATGGAAAAGAGAAGCAACTCTGCCTCTAGATTCATTTTTGTAGTTCACCTAGGTTTACCCCAGATGTTTACACATTTTCTTATTTGTTCAGCTTTCTGGGTTGTTCTTTTTTTTCTGCTTAGCTAATCCTTTTTTATTTGATGGAATGCTTTCACATCTTAAAATGCGACAAACCCACAATTCACTTGGTTGAAAAGCTTTTGCTTAAAAAGCTCTTTCTGCTCAAAACATAGGTTAGACATGGGAGCTGCCAGAGTGTCTGATTTGATAAAGATAATTGGAAAAGCAGGTTTGTTTTATAAGTCTAACCACATGGAGAACATGCTGCAATGGTAATTGTATTTACATGTCATTACTTCTCACGTTCTCCAGCAGCTGCTTCTCAGCTCCATTCAATACATACCTAAAAGCTAATTTTGTCAGACTACAGACTGCAGTAAAGATTCCTTGTCACAGTGTCAGATAAGTGCTTTTGTCTTATTTGAACTATGCATGTCCAGAAAGAATAATCACTGTAGGTTGCCAAGCTTACCAAACTTTGCATTTGCTCTCTACTTTGCATGTAAACCACTACGTGGGGAGGGGATTTTGTCTTGTAAGATGGCTATCATAAATGTGTCTCATCATTACAGCACCTAAATGATCCCCTCCCCCAAATTTCTGTCTCTGAGAGCCCCTATAACTGCTCTGCAAAGGCCTAGTTGAGCTCATGGATTGTGAGAACCTGCTTTGGCAAACCCAGTGACTGTAGAAGGCTTTCAAAGAATGCTCCATGCAGTGCCATGAGAAATCCCAAGTGTGCAATGTTATGGCAGTAGTTGGTGCTACCTGGGCTAAACAGGTGGGACCTTTCCAGAGTAGCTGAAGAGGCCATGATGTTTCAAAAAAGTGTAGCTGTACAGAGTATTAACCACAAGTGGTTTCCTTGGCAATTATTTCAGCTGAAGTTTTGAGGTTTTATTTACAATGACAACTTCATACTTTCAAGCCAAGAAAAAGGTTCCACTGAGGTAAGTCCTATGGAAAAAAAAGCAGTTTTAAATTACAGCTTTAAGGGATAGGTGCAGTCTTTTGCTAAACACAACACTGTGTGGAGGGAGAAGTAGAAAGCTGGGATATTACTTCTTATTTAGGTCTGAGATTTCAAGAAACATTAGGATTAGTTTGTGCCTTGGCTGGTTTAACAGCTATATCAGTTTTTTTTCTGCTAAGGATCTTGCAAATCAGTGAGGAAATGAAACAGTTGGGTAGTGGGTTTGATACCATTCTCAGAGATGCCAGCTCCACCAGTGGGAGATCGTCGATCTTGTTGCGTGACAGACAGGCAGCACCTCCCAGCTGCTGAGGCTGCTCCCTCCTTCTGCTCTGGGCTGTTGCTTGAGGCAAGCTCAAATTGCCCAACTCCTGATCTGGAAAAGAAGGGCAAAGTCAAGCAGATTTGTAGGGAATTTGAAAAACCGAGATAAAGATGCATGGTCTAGCACATGAATGACTTTGAATGCAATTGTTGTTCAGACTAGCTATAGAAGAAGAGGGATATCTACCTTCAGTGCCTGGAAAGCTGAGCCCCCAAAGGGCTGCATTTGGTTGCTTCACAGGAAAGTGGATTTCAGCTGTTCATTAGGTAATAGAATCATAGAATGGTGGGGGTTAGAAGGGCTCTCCAGAGCTCATACAGCCCAGCTCCCTGCTAAAGCAGGTTCCCCTGGCTTAGGGGGGCACAGGAATGTGTCCAGGTGGGTTTGGAAACCTTCTGAGAAGAAGCCTCCACACCCTCCCTCGGCAGCCTGGGCCAGGGCTCCCTCATCCAAACAATAAAGAAGTTTTTACTTATGTTTAAGAGGAGCTTTTTAACAGGAACTAAATGTTACTTATTGATTTCATTTCATATCAAAGGCATCTAGAAACTATGGATGAGAATATTTCCTCTGGCTGTGCACTTTCCTTTTTCTCCTGGCAGTGATGTGGCAGCACATGGTTTATTTTTTACTATGGACACCCTAACACCATAACGAGGGTAGCAAGTTTTGCAACTTGTCACTTGGACTGGCACTCAGAAATGTCAGGTAGTTTTGATCTAAGTCTTGCAAGCACTGGAGATAAAACAGTGTCAGAGACTGGAAGTCAAAAAAGGAATGACACACAGAGTGGCACATCTGAAAGCCAGTGCTTTGTACTTCAGAATCATCTTAGCAATGAGCATCTGAACTGCTGCCAATCTCATCTGAAGCTGTCACTTTCTGATGGGAATGTAGAGGATATTACACCTACGTGTCTTTAAGGAAACAGCTTTCAAGGGATGGTACATTGGATTAAATAATGCAACTGAGGAATAAGGATCCTGAAACCTCTCAACAACATAAGACAATGAGTGTTCAGGCTGAGGAATTTATAGTTGCCTAAATGGCCTTCACTGGGGGAGTCTCTGCAAGGAAACTCAGGGTAACACATGTTAGAAACAAAATCCACAATATATTTATGTGGAGTTGAGTTGGAAATGTTCTGATACTTTGTTTTGGACAGAATGAGAATGGAGTCTGGAGTGAGTGCCATGAGTTCATTGGAGCTACTACTCCTTTTTTCTTGGAATACATTTGCTTTGGTTCAGTTTGGCTCTCCTACCCACTGTTTCATGGGGAAGTACTGAAAGACAGTATTGCTATTTAGGAGGAAGTAAGATGAAAACATGCAACACAGTCAACGATATTAATTCAGACACTCCTATTTGCAGGCAAAATAGTGTCTATGAATTTGACAGGCAACACATAATGCTGAATTTCTCTAAGGAGTCTTGTTCTGTGAGATTGTCACATATTAATTATATTGTGTGAAAAAACGTTACTGAAATCTGAGCTGTGGGGAATTTAAGAAATGAGACCCTTCTCCTGTAGTAAGAAACTCACAGTTACATCAGAGAGATGGAAGTGTGGCATAGCAGTCCACATGTGTAAGGTTCATATCAAACACTCTCTGAGGTAGGTATAAGCTACCTCTCAGGTGTGGAGCTACCTGAACACCAAGTCCAGTCCACTGCAAGACTGTGTATGTTACATGTGTATGTTGTGTAATGGAATATTTCCTATAGAGTACGTTTCCACAACTTCTAATAGTTACATCAGGATCTTTTCCTGTATATAGAATCATAGAATGGTTTCAGCTGGAACAGACCTTTAAGATGATTGAGTCCAGCCTCTGTCCCAGCCCTATCAACCACCAGCTCATTTCCCTCAATGCAACATCTACCTGGCTCTGAAACCCCTCCAGGGATGGTGACTCCAGCATCTATATAATAATGTGGCAATACTTTTCTCAGTCGAGCTGTCAAGTAGTGCACAAAGAATCTATATACAGAGGAAAGCAAAGCAATTTCAGGACTTTTACAGTAAATTAAATTCTCTCCAAATTCTTCCTGAGATTAGCTTTGGTCGGGTGAGTATGGGCTATTCTTTGTGTTTAACACATTAAGTAGTCACCAAGAAAAAGAGAGTTAAAACACTCATCAAATCGGTCCTGCTGAAACAAGTTGCATAACATGATCTAAATACTTCCTGCCTGTCACTTCAACTACTGCTAGAAACAGGAGTTTAGCTGCAGTAACAGAGAAGCTGATGCCAAGTTAGAGACCAGTACTGCAGAGAGCTTTTGTTTAATCTAACACAGCTGCTGTCAGTTCCTGAAGAACCACACCATTGTTAGTTCCCTCGTTGCTTGTCAAAGTGTACTAAGTAAATAAAATCATGTATTTGACAGCAACAAAAGTCAGTATGGGGAAATATCTGTAGGGGCAGAAGCTGAGGTAAATCATGCTTAGGAACCAGCACTTGCTTTACCCCCTGGAGCACAGCTGACTGCATGAAAACTGATGACATATTTCATTTAGAATTTATGGTATTATTTAGCTTAGCAACAATTGGATTTCCTGTAAAGTCCAGGGAAATAACCATCTCCAGAATGGAGCCTGGCCAGTCATTGAGCTTCATTAGTTCTGGAAAAAGTAATTATGAAGCAGTGCACAAATAAAAAGCCCCGTTAAGCTGGGGCATTAAAAATGGAGATTCCTGGAAGTGTCACAGAGCTTCAGAGTTCTGGACAGTTACTGGGGAATACTGTAGGATTTCCTTTCACAAGCCCATCACATTTTATTTCTCTGAAGTGTGCTAATTTCCTTATTTTTAAGAAAAAAAGCTTATTAGGGTCTAGTGCTTCCTAAGAATCCCTTACAATTTCTTGAGGACTTCAGCTGATATTACCCAGATTGTTCTCTTAGCTTTGAGCTGCAGTAAAATTGAAATCTGTTAGGATTTCAGAGGTTTTTAGAATCAGTTCACACAATACAGGACATTGACACTTGAGTGAATATTCATGGTAGTCTCAAAGTTGGTTAAGATTTTAACCCATCCAACATTGAGAATATTCAGGTATCATGGACATCTTTTCTAGCAAAAGTGTGCAAGTGCTGTGATGATTAATGGGAGGTCTGCAGGTGATATTAACATTTGGTGGTCTGGTTTCAATCTAACTTGCAGTACAAGGAACATCAAGAAGTTTGGTGGAAAACCCCAGTGCTTTCCCTATAATTCAGGACTTAGAATAACAAACTCCCTCTACTTAGATGAGACTCAAGACAGACCTAAATAATAGTTTTTACTTCTCTGGAGTTCTTGGATTATTCTATAGCTGTTTTCTTGAGAGTCTGGAGAAGAGGAGACTGAGGGGGGATCTTATTAACATCTACCAATATCTAAAGGGTGGGTGTCAGGAGGTTGGGGCAGCACTTTTTTCTGTAGTATCTAGCAACAAGACAAGGGGTGATGGGATAAAGATGGAACACAAAAAGTTCCACTTAAATATAAGAAAAAACTGTTTCAGTGTTTCAGTGAGGGAGCCCTGGCCCAGGCTGCCCAGAGGGATTTGTGGAGGCTCCTTCCTTGGAGGGCTTCAAGACCCGCCTGGACACGTTCCTGTGTGATCTGATCTAGGTGAACCTGCTTCTGCAGGGGGGTTGGACTGGATGATCTATAAAGGTCCCTTCCAACCCTGCCATTCTATGATTCTATAAAATGTCTCTTAATGTGAAGAAGTTAAGGGAGCCATACAAATGGTGTGTTTTGTTAGATCTTTCTGCTCAATACATTGACTAAAGACAGCCATGTCTGTCTTCTCTGCAGATGTTCACCTGGAAAGCTAGAAATAAATGGAAGTTTTCAGCAAGGGTTTTCAGACCCAGGCACTCCAGAATCTAAATCTTGGTTCTGACACAATCTCTATCATTTGCATCAAGTCTCATTATGCCTTAGTTTCCTCAACAGAAGAAATCTAGCAAAACTAGTGCATCTTGCACCCTAAATAAAAAGGCTGCACAGATGAAGATAGAGCCTTTTTTTCTAAAATCACACTTGGAAATTATTTCCAGGTGTTTAGAAACAGGTCAGATTTTAAATGTGCATGGAGAAACACCCGGCCAGGCAAGCTGAAATGTCACAGCTCACTCATACCAGATAAACATGAAGAAGCAAAAAAGCAAGCAGCAGCAAGAGCAGATACAGAAATTCAAAATAACCCAATCAGCTAATACATAATGTCAAGGATCTGGTGGAAATAATGAAACTGGAAATTTGTTGTTTTGGTACATCTTGCCAGAAATTTAATACACTCTGATGCTGGGCACTGGTTTATCCCCGGTAGTGACCAGGGATGGACAGGAAAAATGGCCTAGGGACAGAGGTAAAGGCAAGGGGAGGTGGGGGATACATGAACAGAATTGGCTTTCATTCATATTATCCAAAGGCAACAATCTACCAAGTTTGGTGCCAAAGACCAGGTCGCAGAGCTAGAGATCTTTTTGGCTATACAGAAGCTGTAAGGGAACTGCTAATATTGCTCATGGAGCTGCTAGGGAAGACTTACCATTCCTTTAAACTCTAACTAGAAAATAAAATGAGCTGAAGAAGGTTCTAGAAGAATAGAGTTACAGATGCTAATGAATCTTTGCTGTCTATTGGAAGAGAAGGTCTGTTTCTTTCTTTCACTTTACCATTGATAGAGGATCCTACGTTTACTTTGCAGGCTATGTCAAATTTATGACTGCATTTTCTTTGGTTTTTGGTCTTTAAAGTGGATGCAACCAAACAGTACAGAGGGTTTAATTTTTTAGAGTTGCTTCATGCTCCTTAATTCCCATTGTTGAAGTACACTGCTTCTCAAGTGAGGTGGTGGAGGCATGAATGGACTCATGGTGGTACTCTTTGGTAGCAGAACAATGAACCACCATGAGCTCCTGATATCTCACTGTGTGATTTAATCACTGGTTCATTTTTTTTTCCTATCTGAGAGCTTTTTATTTTTGTTATTGACAAGCTTGCACTCTTAATTTTCAAGTGCCAGAGGTTTCAGGATTTAAAGTGGAGCATAACGAAACAGGCCAACTGCTATGCTTTTGCTGTCGTGGTAAATGCTAAAAGGAGGAATCTTCACTCATTCTTAAACACAGGTTTAATTCTTTTCTCATTAGTATTCATACAGCATCAAATAGGTCTTAAAAAATGAGTCCAAGAGTGAATAAACAGCACATTTGTTTGGGGCAAGATCAGAGGGGGAAACAGTGCTGAAGATGCCTGGGAAGCTTTGTGTAGGGTGCAGTGTGGCAAGGCTTCCATGGAGACAGGCAAACAGTCCACATTCATTCTGCAGTCTTTGTGCTGAGGATAATGGGCAGCTTGAGAGAAGAAAAATTAAAGAGGGGAGAGTTTGCAAAGTACTGGACCTTAAAGTAATGGCCATGACTAATTGGCTTTTAATTGCCTCTGCTGTTATTGTTATGGAAACTTCTAACTGAAGCAAAACCCACCTGCTTCTGGCACTAAACAAACCTTTAACATAAATAATTCCTGACTAGTCATAAAATAACTCTGAGGAATTATATAGCTTTGCATTCATAGACCTTTAACTAGTCTTTTAGAGACTTATTTGGAGCAGATCAAACAACTGTGTTGAATATGTACCTTGCCCTAAGTATAGATCTACAAACTAAAGTATACTTTATTGTAATAGTGTGTGACTTGTGGTTTTTTTTTTTTTTTTTTATTTTTAACCAAAACAAGGTGTGATTTTTATTTTTGTGCTATTTTACCCAAACTGTCAGCATTTAGGGAACTCAGAATGATTTCACTTTTGGCTTACCCCCTACAGGGAATTACAGAATGTAGAAGGTGTGTGTATTTTTTATTTATTTATAACTTTAAATGAAAAGTTCTGGTCAAATATGTTTACACATTAGAGCTGAGTGTCTGTGTAGGTTTGCTAAATGGACCTGACTTTGATTGGTGCTGTAAACTGTGAACCCTTCTCCAACAGAAAGTGTATGAACCAACTTTTGTGATTTAAAATTGTTTAATCTTGGGTTTTAAATAGCTTGATGTTTATTAGACTGGTCTTTTAGGTTTTGGGTGTAAACAAGAATAACAGAAGTAAATGCATTTCTAAAAGGGCTTGTACCTCCTTAAGGGCTTGGTACTCCTTATCTGGAGCACCAACTGTCCTTAATAGCTTGAAATACTGAACATGCTCCTATCCAGGGCCACGAAGGAATAACAGTTGCGAATCTCTGTTTATGCTTGGCAAGCTGGCACTACCAACCACATTTGAGGACAGGAACACTGTCCCTTTTACACTGTCAGTGCTCTCCCTGACAAGGACACTAACAGAGGACATCTAAGAAAAACCAGAGGAGATTTTTAGGAATAGTCTTAAATTGGAAGAAAACCTCTCTTTTTCTTGCCATCTCTCTGCTTTAAACCTTGCTACCATTCTCCATCTTCTCACATTGCATCCTATAATGCTCTGTGTTGTGCAAGTGCTCGTGTTGCTGTGACCTGGATTTATGAAATGTGTTTAAACTCTCATCCCTTCCTTATTTTTGGAGGAAGATTAAAACTGGAATCATTACATAGGCCTAAATGTTGCATCTCTCAGGGGATGGCAAAATGCAGGGCTGTGACAGGAGCAGCTGGAAATCTTTTGACCAGATTTTACTGCTGATAGAAATGTGATTGAATTACCCTCTAAACAGGCACAGTGATTAAAAGTGAGAAGTGAAGTAACAGCAGACTTGGACATGGAGAAAGGAGACAGGTTTGGGGTAGAGATAAAGGGACAAAAGATGAAATACACAGAAGAAAAGTGCTTAGGGACGAGCACACTCCCTGATAAAACTTGGGAGTCTATCCAAATTCTTGAAGCTTTGCCATCACTCTCCTATCAGTAAATGTTTGTGAAAACCATTCAGAAATTAGTTTCTCCCACTGCAAGTCCACAAGGAGGACTATAATTTACTGTGCTGGCAGTTGCTCAGTTCACTCAGAGCACTAGTCTATGCAGAGAATGTAGAGAATCTGATCCTGTTGTTGGAAAACACAAACGTCATGATGATGCCACCTGATACAAATTCTTATGTTTTACGTGTATTTAGGTTTTTAGAAGGTTCTCAGTTTCCAAGATGTCAGGAGGCTGCCTTAATCCCTGGAGTGCACTGCAGTACAATAGAGCTATTATTTGTAAAATCAGTCTGTTTTTCCTAAGTGACCTTTGCCTCACACAAGGCGGTGGCTGAATGGTTTCTGTGGATGGACAACAATTAGAGAGAAGGAAACTTCTGCCAGGAGGTTCCCTTCATATCTGCTGCAGAAGCTGCAAGTAGCAAGTCAGGTGAGACACACAGGAACAGAATGTAGGGCAGCTAAATGCACCTTTGAGGAAGCCTCTGCCAGAGACCCTGCAAATTACTTTGCACACAGAATCACAGAATGGTAGGGTTGGAAGGGACCTTTAGAGTTCATCCAGTCCAACCTCCTGCTACAGTAGGTCCACCTAGATCAGGTCACACAGGAATTTATCTAGGTGGCTCTTGAAAATCTCCAGAGAATGGGCCCTCACACTCTCCCTGGGCAGCTTTTCTACAGATAATTACCATGTTACACGTGTATAGATAGTAACTGAGTCCTGACTTTTTTTGTTTTTTGAATGGAATATCAGACTGTGTGGCATGGGAACTACAGCTGAGGTGTGGGATCATGAAGTTACTTGTGTGGTTTGCACGGAAATACTAGGTACTGCCAACATTTAGGTAAGACAGAATGGTCACCTAAAATCAGCAGAAAACTTTGAATGTAAACTTTCTAGTCTGGTGTATTACACTGTGATAAAAAGTGTTCTAAAAACTTATTCATTTTGAGTGTAACAGTTCAGGCCACATTCACATTCAAATATCTTGTATTATGCAAGACTCAGTACAAAATGGGTGCTGTTATGCATGGTTACACATACTCACGTATTCAATAATTTCTTACCAAGAAATGCCTAAGGAAGCTGAATGAAATCTGCATGGGCAGGTTTCATTCTGTAACTTACAAAATCAGCTTCCTTCAGCTGTGAAATGCAGCTCAAGATCTATGAAGCTCGCTGTTTCGTGTCTTCCTTGACCTTATTTTTCTGGCCTTGAATCTTTAGTTTACTGTCATTAATAAGCTGTTAGTCATTTGGGCTGCTCCACGGAAGATAACAGTTGATAATTAGGCTAATGAGATGATATACTTAGGATTTTAACAGTCCTGTGCCTAGCAAGAGATTACATTGCATTGCTGTAATTCTTGAGTATCTCCTTGATAAACCAGACTGCTCCTCACCCTATGTGGAGTATTTCATCGTTAATAGTCACTGCACTATCCAGGAGAAACAGACATCACTTTGGAATTATGTCATTCAGATATTTCTGCCCCTTAATGAATTCTTTTGTGACAAAATAAAGGAAATTATTTCCAGATGTTGTTCCACTGGAATAAAGAACTCTGTTGCCACACCCTGCTAGCTAGAAATTCAGATATTTGCACTGAAAGTCTAGAGTTTGGCTGCTCACAATGCAGAGCTAAATGAAGCTAGAAAAAGTTAAGTATCCCTTGTTCTTGATTGAACGTTTAGCCATTTGCTAAAGCACAAGATTTCTTGGAAGTTTGAATTAAAAACCTGGATTCAAATGTCCTCCAGGTCATGGAAATGGAAGTCACAGATCCGTTACTGCTGCTTCTTATCTGTTACATAGCTCTGCTCTGGAGTTTCCCTTCCTTCCATATTGGAGCAATTATTTTACTGTAATGTAACTGAAGTTTGTTAAGATGCCAATGTCAGAATCATTTCAGAAGTCCATAAGACTCCACGAGTGTATGTGGACTTGGGACTGGTGCTGGACACCACAGCAGTGCTAAGCAGCACAGCAGTCTATGTGTTCAGAGATGATACAGGGGATCAGAAGCTCAAGGATCAGAAGAGCTTTATTCAATATTGTACTGACCCACTGACAAACTCTTGGTTAAACATTTCCCCTGTTAACCAATATAGCTAAATCTTTCTGGCTCAGAGAACCAAATACCCTTGGTAGATCTTCCTAATAGGCTCTGTGGGTGTAGCAGAATTCAGAGTACCTGGCTATGTGCAGGCAAGCTAAGACTTCTGCTGTTGGTCTCCCACCATGCTGTAACAGCTACTTGAGCTGTTTGCCATAACAGCTCCTTCCCACCCATGAGAGAAGAGAGGGCCGATGGTGTTGCCAGTGGCCAATGGGCTGGTTGCCCCTTCAGCCTTTGGGGCTGCACCAAGCTGCTTACCATGAGAGACTTTACATCTCGTGGGTACCCTTCCTCAGGTCGACATCCTCCAACCCCACTGTAGGACAGGACACAAATCCTTCTGCCTGGAGTTTGCTGAAGGTGAGTAGTGCTGACAATTTACTTCTCCAGCTTATTTAGAAGCATGGGCCTCAAGTGAGGCTGAAGCTCATGTGAGGACAAGTTCTCACTCAAGCCCATGCTTTTGCCAAGAATGATCCCTGAGGTCCCTTTCAACCTGATGTTCTATGACTCATGTTTTCCCACCCTCTTTGCTTCTAGTGAGGTCAGAAGTCTCATTGGCAAAAGCTTTCTTGCCTTTTTTTTTGTGATCTCCTTTTATTCCCAGCCTATAAGGAAGAGCAATGAAGTCCTGTGGAAATGAACACCCCCAACCTCCTCTCAACTACACCTGCATGAGTTGTGTGTATGAATTCTCCTAAGTCTATTTGTCCTTCCTGATCTCCAAACTTTTATTCCTAGAATTCTCTCTGTCCTGGTATCTTGAACTTGTATTTTACAGAATGATGCTTGAAAGCCTGCAGCCAAAAACTAGTAACTAAAATACCATGAAATTCTAAACCAGTGCTAGCTTGTAACTGAGATATTTGAAATAAGGCTTATAAGCAGATAAAAAAGAGCAGCAGAGAGCAGATAATTTGCTTCTGCCATTGCTTGTGTAACAAACTAACCCTCTCATGTATTCCCTCACGTAGACATGTGCTATTTAATCCCAAGCAATCCTTCTGTTATCTCCTGTGTGCTACAGTGTGTGTCAGTAAAGATCAAATGGCTCCTAGATAAAGTGTTCTCTTAAACAGGCTCCAGGGGGTTTTTATCAGCAGGGTGGAGATTCAACTGAATTCAACACTTTGAGCTGAACATGTCTAGTAAAACACTGGGGGTTCATTTCAGTTTGTATGCAAAACTGTAGGTATTGACAAACGTGGCATAAACTCTGAAGGTACCTATTTATTGGCCTGGAAAGTTCCTCAGGACTTAGATCAGAACTTGATAGATTTCAAGCCTCATAGATGTGGTGTGACAGAAAAAGGAAGGTGGCTCACTTATCAGCAACGTTGTGCCTTAAGCTGGCTGCAAGTGATTGCTGACCGACTCTTACTAAGCATTTGGGAAATATAACATTCATGTACACGAACAGGAGGGGCTGCAACCATCAGTTTTGCGTCCAAGTCAGATATTTCTTAAGCTCTCACAGGACAACTGCATAAAAGCCTGTCCAGTTGTTTGGTCTCTGCCAGTTCTCCAGCACTGCAGATAACAAGAGCTGTCCTGTGGTCACTGCTGAGCCTGGAAGCTCTGAGGGCAGAGGGAACATGCGGTTACTGAGAGACCTGAGCCTGAAGTGTCAGTGCCAGCAACACTCTGCTGTGAACGTGGGGAAGTCACAGCTTCCATGGGTCTCAGATCCTGTATCAGGAAACATGAATAACAATTACCTCATGCTGTTGTGTTTTCTGTTTCACTGGTTGCAAAAACATCCTAATGTCTTCAGAGAGTGCTATTTCTCTACTAGATACTGTATAATTCTGCAAGCTCCTTCACATTTAAGTTCTGTGCCTGCTACTCTGATGCTTTTTTGAAACAGTTTTAAGTTGCCTGAAAGCATTTTGCTTTCTTTGAAGCCTTTAGTGTTCTGGTAGATGACTTGTGAAAAGTAACACTTCCTTGATAGCAATCCCAAATTAATTACTGTCCTTACCAAATGTTTACAAGCCATTTGCCAGTTCACAGAGATCAGGAAAGACTGCCCAGTAATCCTGCATTTATTGGGGTCCAAAAGCAAACACAGAGCGTCTGCTTTGCCTTTTATTGGTTGAATGGTTGAATAGGAAACACTATTTGGAGGCTGAAAAGCCAGTGATAGAAATGCAGCGTAACCATATGGAGCTGCTCCCTGCATGTAAGAACTGATTTCTGACACTGCCTGTTCATCTGCTTCCTCTGTGGGTGAACTTCTGCTTCTCTTAGCAGTGCCTCCAATTTCTTCACCTGATGAGCCTCAGTCCAAGAAGGTTTGCATTGGATTTATCACCAGATTTACTTGTAAAGTTTAAACTTTACATGCCATGCTTCTTAGCACAGCAGGATACTTGAGCAGGTACATCATTTTAACCACACATGTAATCTCCTTGACGTGAAACCAGTTAAATTACACTTGTATCAGTTCCTTACATGAAGTCACGCACCTCCTGAAATGTTTTACTAAGTAAAGATTTCAGTATTACTGTTTTCAATCAACTGATTTGGTCCAAGGCTAGGTTACAGTTTATACAAGTTGGTGTAAGAGCTCTCCTCAAGCCTTTGCTCTGTAAGCCATTTCTCAGTTTCTGTAATGTGATGATACTGTATTTGTTTCCTTGATGTTGAAGAGCATAACATCATGATTCAGATGGGGCTTAGGCAGTAAGTACTCTCCTGGGAAGTACTACCTCCTTTTTCTATCAGATCCACCTGGGATTGGCAGGTGGCCATAAGCATCATCATTGAATGCTTGTAGAAAGTCAACATAAATTAAGACAAGTCTAGATCCTCATGGTTTTACAGGTGACTGCCAGGAGACCAAATGTGGTGTTTCAAAGTAGTTTAAGCTGAAACAGTTAAGCAACTAGGCTGTGAGAATAAGCATTAAAATCCATCGAAGAAGTGTACTTTGGGCACACAGCATACCACCACAGACAGACTAAAAGTGTACTCATAGTCATATTGGCATTATCTGGCTCAATGCTAATAGATTAGTGGCCAGATCTTGATGGTTTCTAACTTCTTGAACTTCTCCACCATTAAGGCCAGTTTTCTGATGCCCTTTCCACATTAATTTATTTATATAAACGGAGGCTATGCTTTTAGACCACAGAACTGTTGGGGTAGGATGTAAATAATGTAACTCAGCATAAATGGGTATTGTGTCAGGGAATCATGGCCTTGACATTAATAGGTATTACTGGGATAAAACCAAGATCACGAACAGTCTCTATTAAGAAGAGTAAAACCTGGTGGTGTTGTAACTTATCCATGTACACAGACTCTTCAGAGCTGCCTAGGGTGAGATGTGTTCCTTATTAACATGGACAATGGGACTAGGAAATCCTGACAGAAGCCTTTGGAAAGAACGATAATAGAAGTGATAACAGGTCTTCTTTTTGCAGGACAAAGAAGCAGGTAGATTTTACTAATAAAATTCACTCCTCTGCCCCTCCCCTACTTTCTGTTAAACTACATTTCATCTGAAGAAGCAGAAAGCTTAATTAAGCAAGTAGTTTCTGTCCTGGAAACTGCATATAGATTATTTAACAAGGCTATGAAGAATTGAAACCAAAGTACCTTCTGCCCTTTAACAATGCCTGCAGCTCAGTTTCACTTTGAGACACTCAGCCATGCAGCAGAAGTGCAGTACCCAGATGCTGTGGAGCCTAGCAGGCTGTCAAAAACCAGAAACAGACACCACATTATGCTGAAATACATCATGTGTATTTTCTACTTCTGGTTTTTCTGGCTCTACAGTCTAGAAACTCAGATGGCAAAAGCAAATCAGAACTACCTTAAAGTTAACTGAAGTGATGCAAAAGCCACTTCTGAGAGTGATTCTGTTCTGGCTGCTGTATGTTTAAGGCATTACAGAACTTACTAACATTAGGTTACTAAAAAAAGTGCATCATGTAAGATGCTCAGTTCTACCGTGTCTTATGCCCTGAATGATGGCTGCTTGTAGGCAGACAGCACAGGCTGTAGTGCAGCCCTGTGGTTCCTCTCAAGGAGAGCTAATAAATGAGGTGAAGGAGAGAGCAGCAGATGGAAGTTGTTACTAGGAACATTCCTCATAGGAAGGTTGAGTAACCGAGATTCATGTTTTCCCAATCAACATTACCCTAAATTACTCTAACAAAAGTTTTTCCCTCTTTGCTTCTCTTTTCAATTGTTGTTCTTTTGAGTTTTTTTCATTAAGACAGAGCTTAATTGCTGTGTTTCTCCTCTCTCTTGGACTCTCCTCCATGCAGCAGCTGAGCTGTCTGTGGACTCACAGTTACCTCACATCATATGCAGCCTCTTCCCTCAGCAGGAGCCCCAGAGTAGGTAGAGACAAGCCTTTCGGGCAATCTTACAGGTATTTAGAAACAGATACTTCCTTTTGTTTTCATAGAGCTTCCTCAATAGATTTCCACAGGAAAAGAGGGAAATCTGTATGAAAAACAGGAAGCAGTCCTCAGCAGCCCTCTGTAGCATAGCACTAGGAGGAAGACTTAAACAGAAATGTGGTTGTTTGAAACAGTAGGTGATACCAGTGGTATTATCTTACTGTAAAAACAACGGTTAAATTTAACCATCATAGGGCTATTGTAGACTTAAAAACCTCAGTTATTTATAAAAAATCCATTCAGCCTTCCATTTGAGTTGGCAGTAGGTGACTAATACCTCAACTTCCATAACGAGGTTTTTACACCATGTTTTCTATTTCCATTTAATTGCCCTGGGCAAGTCTTTTGGAAAACTTATCTGCCTCAGCCATGGATAAGGTCCTAAACTTTCTGATGCTGATCCATTCCTCTTGCATCCAATATGAGACTTAATATTTTCCCTCAGGTTTGTTTTTTTTTTTGACATTCTAAATACAGTTTCAATTCCTGAGATTTATGTATTAGAAGGAAGACAGGACAAAATTTGACAGGTAGAACTAGTTGTTAACGAAAACTGACTAGAAACTTCACACTGAAATTCCTTTCTGATCCATCTTCACACTCCCACGAAGTTCCAAATATCGTGGAGACAGATGTTCTAACTCTTAATGTGAGCACTGAAAAGGGAGGGGAAAGTTTGTAACTCTCCACCTTAAAAGCAAGTACACTAGGAAAATGTTCCAGTTGATCGCTGGATGCATTAAGTAGCTTACTAGTCTTAGACAAGTGGAGGTGGCCTGTTAGGAAATGGAGATATAGCATGTGGGATGGCAGTTTGTGAGGAAGAAAGCCTGAAAATTGTAAATCATTAAGAGGAAATTTGAGCTTTACTGTCACTTGCTGCATGTAATAATGCCAAATGGCAGGAAGAAGATGGATTTGGATTTCATAGGATGTGGCTTGTATGTGAGAATGGGAGGGATAATGTAATCTGTGCTCATCTGCAATACAGAAATGGGTGAAAAGTGAAGGCAGAGTGTGTTCCCGAGTTTTGCTGATAGCTTTTTAGTAATTAGCAGCATTAGGTTTCAGGAGATACCTGAAATTCCAAGTCCTCACAATCCTAAAGCATCTAACCCAAAGCCCCTGTTTTCCATACTGCATGGCTGGCAATGCTGCTGTGGTCAATTTTACAGCTCTACTAGCTCCGTATCACAGTTCCATGGAAACATTTTAGGCATGGCATATTCTACTTTTTAAAGCAGAGTGAGTGTAAAAGGCTTTGTAGATCTGAAACAGCCACACTGAAATCAGAACAGGAATAGAGTTGATATGCTGCAGTATTTTGGACTTCTTTGAGCTTAGTCTCAGGATGAAGCCTGCTGGTTTCTGGTTGCTTGAGTTAAAACTATTGAATAGATGAGTGTTTGTCTATATATTCCACACAGAATCTAAAGATACCATTTGAGAGGGCAGACTAACAAAAACCAGCAGTAGGTCTTTGTAGTGAATGTAGAGTTTTTTTGGTTTTGTTTCCTGTAGAGAATTTAAACCAACATAGCCTGTACAAAGTGTCACACTGTTGTATTGTTAAGCCTGAAGCTTATCAGTAGAGAGCTGTTCTCCCTCCACACCATCAGTTATGCTTCTTAAGATGATATTGATTGTACTTATTACTTGAAGGGACTCACAACAATCCTTCACTACATGATTGCCACTCTGTAGTGTGCCATATTGTTCAGCAACTGGGAGACTAATAATCCTCTGTGAAAGCACTTTTATACACTATAGTGATCAGGCTGGCAAGAACAGCTAAGGGAAGGGTTTATCATGTTCTGCCTGCATTTTTGATTTGTAAGTTCCTTGAAACAGGGCATGAGCATGTTAAACATTGTATATCTGGAGGGTCATTAAAAAAAAAAGATGCTGGCAGTAAACTAAGCCAGCTGTATATCTGTGTCCTTGGAGGACTAATGACAGCAACCCATGAGCATGCAGAAGTCTGGTTTGCATTAGCAAAGGCTCATTGAATTGCATTAATCCTGGTCACAACTAGGATATTTAGGATAAATATTGCTTCTTTTCAGGTCCCCATTCTACTGGGAATAGAAGTGACTTTAGTTTCAGGTGTGAGGGCCACTATTAATGGCTGTTTGAGAAGCGGTAGAGTCCAGATTTGATGAAGAGTCTAAGATGGTAAAAACCTCCAGGTGCATAAAATTCATTTTCTAGCAGAAGTATTTGTTTAAAACATCAGTTCATTCCCAGATCTCTAGTTAAAACCCAAACACATCATCAGTAACAGCAAGAATATAGCCCATGCAGATCTACTTCAGATGAGCTTAAAACTGTGTCAGGCGCAACTGTCTCAAGCAGTCTTCAGGTGTCTGTACTGGTGATGGCAGTATCTTGTGGTGACATTTCTGGCAGATGCTTTATAAACTGTTATTTAAATACACTGATCAGAATAATGGGAGTTTAGGCTCCTGGGTCCACAGCAGTGTAGGAGAGACATGATGGCATTAAGGTATCCCTTACAACCACTGTTTAGTTCTTAGAAAGGCCACGCAGGATCAAAGGTGACTTCAGAGTGGATTATTGCTGTTTAGTAAAGGGACAAATTTTGACCTACAGCAGAACTTCCATGCCTGCCTTTATTTCAAAAGAGTTTCTTACCTTCAGCATTTTAAGAAGGTCCAGGCAACTTGATTCTTTGGAAAATGTTTCAGTTACTTCCAATCTAGTCTGTGCAAGATTCCAGGGAACAGGTTCTTGTGGCCATGTGCAATTTGACATTGCCAGTCTACTTTTGTTCAGTTGACTAACTGGATAACACTATGTGACTAACCCATCTTTACAGATGGAGACAATTGTTCACTATATCTTTCCTTCCCAGCACATATCTGATAACTCAGCAGGGTCACATCCCACACAGTTGAAATGTTGGGGTCTGTTACTTCTGCAACCAACTGTACTTGTTTTCAAAATCAGGTAAGAGAGTCCACAGTGCCACCATTGCTCATAAAATGATGAGGTTGTGCCAGCACACCCCAGTCTGAGGGATGTGTGCTACTGTGTGGTCAGGACTGATGTGACTTACTCATGCCAGCATCTGTGTGACTTCCTTGATAACTCGAAGGGAGAGCTGACACCTCTGTGCTTAGGAAACTGTAATTGAATTCTGCTGCTGTCATATTTTTTTGGCTCGTATCCTCGAAGATCAAATAGGATTTTATCTTTAGAAAGGTATTGTTTGCTCTATGTCAGATTGCCTGTGTAAAAACTAGGTTAGCCTGAGTTGCAGAAGGACTGAGGATTTCCCTGTACAATTCCAAACCCAGAGATGTGACTAATGTGATGCAACCACTCCCTAAATTTGTACATCTAGAGTATTTGTGAACACATTCATAGCAAATGTGCCCTTGTTTATCTGCCCACTATCCTATCCATTAAGCAGATACAAGCTTGTGTGAAAGTTAAATTGAGTGATCAGCTCTTTACAGACAACCCCACAATGACATGTCATTCACCTTGGTCTGGTTTTGATGCATTCTAAAATAGTAAAGACAGTATTCTGCAGGACTGACTGGAATTTTAGAAGTGACTTGAAGCAGAGCTTGTTTGTAAAGTTCAATGAGGATCCAATTACTACTGGGATTTTCAGTTGCTTCTGTAATAAAAATTGTAATCAACTGTAAGTACCTGAAACAGATAAGCCCACGAGTTGGAGCTTTGTCACGTAGAACCCAAACTTGATATCATGAAAATGATATCAGTGGCTTGATTTAAACAGCTGAGAGCCTGATTGGAGTACAATTCATGATGCTACATCACCATTCCATGTAATAGCAACTGACAGAAATCCAAACCAAATGTAAGGCTTGCAAAAGCATATTGATCTTTAAATGGATGGGAGGAGACAAAAACCTTAGGAACAACTACTCCATGCTTATAGTTTCATCTTGTCCACCATCCTGTCTCTGACAGGGACCTATAGTGGCTGCTTCAAAACTGAAAAGCAGTCACAGAGCCAGCCTTAGAGCAATCCTTTTCCTAGGCTCCGATTTGAAATGCACAGATTGTGTCTACAGACTTCTGCGCTGTTTCAATGGACGTATAAAAGCTTCTCCTTATAGGCATGTAAAAGCTTCTCTAAGTATTTAAACAATTTCATGGGACCGTATCATTAATTCTGACAGTGTTATTCCTCCCCATTGAAAAGCATATTGTTGTGGTTCAATGGTGTGGAGGGCTTGTTCTCTCGGTGTTGGCTCCCTTTGCCCACTGAACAGCGAGCCCGCTGTGGGCCACAGCCTGGGACATAAAGGGGCTGTGCTGCAGCAGGCAAACAGCTGAACAGGAATTCATGCTCAGGAGACGGACCACCTCCACTTGTGACAGCGTAGGGAAAGCAGGCTGTGCTTATGTACAGAGAATGGCAAGGCCCCAAAGGTCTCCTGGAGGATTTAAGAAAGAAATCACACTGATTATTTCCAAGCTCTAGCTACTGCTGTGGTCCTACTGACTTGGAAAGGCTGCATCTCAGCAAAGTTTGGCTTGCAGAATAGCCTGGGGGATTTTTTTTGTCCAAGGGTGGAATTAGTTGACACGTTTTTTGACAGTTTCTATGGAGGAAACTGGATTTTGAACTACAGTTATGGTGCTGCTCTTGCTACATTATTATAGAAGAAAATGTAAGCTAAAAAACCTTAACAAGTTCATGAGATGACAGCTTGAGAGATCCTCTCTACTCCTCAGAAACCTCCCAGACACTCAGGGCCTGTAACTCTTTACAGTTTTTAGGTTTTGCTTGTTTATTTTTAGATAATAAACATAATGATGGTACTGCCTCTACCTAGCAGGTGCATCTTCTATGGAACTGTTTGGATTGCTTCACTTCACATGGCTGGTATGGCCAGATTGATTCACTTTCTGATGTCAGTAGACTGTATCAGCAGGACCTGGATGCAACAAGCACCTCTCCAAACTATACCTGATGTTGTCTAAGAGATTCTCTAACTCTCTATAAGATATGCTGAAATCAAATTGATGTCATTTTGAGGCAACATGTTTGACTTTTCTTCTACCAGATGTATAAAAACAACCCCAAACCTTCCAAACTGGAAGTCTAATGCCAGTACAGACCTCAAACTGCCATCAAACCCCCTCGTATCTCCTGCATGGGTTCATTTCCTGAGCAACAACTCTGGAATCCAACTTTAGGCTATTGTAATGAAATGCTTTTTCATTCCCTGTGGGTCTGTGGCCAACTGCAAAGTGTTCTACAGATCAGTTTTAGCATCATATAGAAAAATGACTAAAACCAACAGACAAGCTTTAGTAGCACAGTACGTTACGTACTGTTACGTATTTATACACATCTGCCAGCACAGCACCTGTAACAGTGGGCAAGGAACTCTTGAACTTAAAAGCACAAAACACTTCATAAAGGAAAACTCTGTAATCTGATCAAATATGGCTCATTTTCAAAAATTAAACTTCCTGAGGGGGAAAACTACAATACAGAGTTTACAAACCTGAGGAATTCTCCTTGTAGAATAGAATAGTTCAATTGGAAGGGACCTCCAGCAACCATCTACTCCAAGCGCTACTCTTATAAGTTATTGGCTTTTAAATTGTCTGTTCTTGATATTCATGTTGGAGTTCTCTAGAATTCATAGCATGCAGTCCTCTCCAAGCCATACATTGACATGAAGAGATTTTTCAATCAGACTTTTCTTAATAATCCAAACAGGTAATTCCATCGTGCTCCTTCATCAAATCTACATTTATCTGGGACTAAAATACTCAGGAGACAGCCTGTATTTGATATGTTCTGTTCTGGCAAGCACACAATAACCTCTATAATAACAGACTTCTGAAATAACAAACATTAATGTCAGAGTTCAAAGCATACATAAATCTTTGGTCATGTTTGCACAGAACAAAGTAAGGAGGTCTATTATGTAAAGTGACTTTCTCATCTTGGCATTTAGAATGGAACAGTGATTCTGGTGACGTGAATTAATACAAGGGTTAAAATAAGTCTAGTAGCACTGCTTGAGTGGTCATAGTGTATTTATTAACAAAAGCCTACAGCTGTGGGAGCAGCAGTGCTATTTCAAATGAAACTCTTAGTATTCCTAAGCAGTGCTGTTGCCCAAGCTTGGAATGACTGCTTTGCTCATGAATATTAAGTGAATAAAGCAAGTGATCTGAATGTGGGCCTTAGATTTAACAATTTTGTTTTCATGTAATCTGCTTAAGCTTTGTGTTTTACAGGACAGCTATCTCAGCCTGATTCTCTTCCATTGGTATAGTCAGGCTCTTCTTATACCATTGTAGGGGTTTTAAAGGAAAAGAGGATTCCCCATTAATATGTTTTGAAATGTCTTTGTTCCTTTTCTCAATGAGATATAATGTTGTATTTCACTCTCAGGACTACCTGGACCAGAAATGAGGAACAAAATCTCTTTTTCCAGGGTTATAGAACATAATTTTCTCCCCCTGACAGCTCTGACAGTGTAAAAAACCAAGTTAGACACGCATTTATGGGCAGAGAAAGGTGAGGCACTTGCATATGCATGGTGAATGTAAGGTATCCCACAGTCCCCTAAATTATTGAACAGAATCTTTAATATTACTTAGATCCGTGCACACCAAGCAGTTTGGAGTGCCATGAGAAAACACACATAGAGAAATACCAGTGTATGTCACAGAATCACAGAATGGTATGGTTGGAAGGGACCTTTAGAGATCATCTAGTCCAACCCCCCTGCAGAAGCAGGTCAACCTAGAACATCATGAAGGCCAAATAAATCTCAGTGTTAAAGTACATCTTTTCTTTCTGATAAACATACAGTATTTTGCAAATGCTCTGCTTGCCCCAGATCTCAGCCTGTGTTGATAAGCACTGGGCCAACCCTCTTTACAAATGACCATGATGTCATTTATAAATGACATGATTTTCAATGATGTAGGGAAATATTTGCTGTGCCAGCATGTCAGAAACTCTAAGCCTGGCTTTTCAGATTAAGTTTTGCTGTAGGCATGAACAGATAAAGAGGATCTTTGCAATACTGGTATGGCTGTCTTCTTACACAAAATCTGACATCTACATTGAATAGTGTGTGCTGGTTTCCCGCTCAGCAGGGAATTTCTGTGGTTTGAATGGAAATGAATGAAGCGATTTGAGACTGGACAATAGGCATCCCTCAAGCAGAGTCTAGAAGGTGAAAGTGTGACCTAAAGGCAGGGACTTGTACAGGGTTTTGTCATACTAGATTTAGGTTGGACTCTTCAGCTGTCTAATCCTGTATCCTACTTATGTCCCACAAGCTGATGAGGAGTGTGGAAGAAATCCTGTGACAGGTTGCCAACAGGGGATGGCTTTGACTAAGAGTCAGAGCCCAGCTGAAATAGGAGGTTTAGAGATTGTTTCAAAATTCTAGGTAATATTTATCACTAATTCAGAAATTCTTCATACCAGAGTGATAGTTCACGCTTTTTGAATCCTGCTTCTCTCCAGGTATCAGTGGTACTTTGTAGCCTCTCATTTAGATGCACAAAGAATTAAGCAGCATATCTGAGCTCATAGTTTACCTTTTGCTGTCTTAAAGGTAACTGTAAAACCATTAACTAATGTGGGTAATAGCTGTCTACTTCTGTGGTCATTATAATCTTATTTTTTGAGATGGGGAAACTGATGTGAAGGAAAAGCATCAATGATTCTTCCAAAGCTACGGTCTTAAGTCTGAGTCATGGCTAAGCTTAGAGTGTGGGTCCTCTGAAGTTGTAGGTATGTGAGTTTGGTGTCTCGGAGCAATGACCTAGGGTTCCTGCAGATGATATTAGAGACACTCCTAAAATGTAACTGTATTTTTTCATTGTATGTATATTAAAAGTTCAAAGAAAATACTATAGATACACTTGCTCTGACATTCATACACCCTATTGCATCCTTATTCCTCCCCTGGCCTTTCACTCGGCAGTATGTGGGTAGATTTGGTGACTCAGGTAGAGATCTCTTCTTTCTATTAAAAACCTGCTAAGAGTTTGTTGTTCAGTTGGTTTGTTTGTTTTGTTTTTTAATCAGTATTTTAGTTGCTTTGTTAATCCCTGTAAGCTTCCATCAAGCTGAGCACCTTGCAGGAAGGCACTCTGCAGCTTCCTTACCTGCAGTGTAAGAACTGTTTTTCTGTCTGCTTTGAACCTGGGACCTGCTTTCCTGTGATGACTCACAGTCCCTGCACTGGGAGACTGAACAGTTCTTCCCTGTTCATCATCTTGAGCTTGAAAAAAAATGTATAGACCTTTTTTTCATCTTTCCTCAGCTATCTCTCTTCCACATCTGCAGGTGGCTAAAAAGTTTCTATGTCTTCCCCCCGCCCCCAATGCTTATTGTACTTTCTATGCCCTTCCCAGTGTATTTCTGGTTTAGGTGGAAGAGTCATAATTTGTTTTCTCTGATACAGGTGTTTTATGAATGTGCATGACTGTTCTCTCTTCCTTCACTAATACATTTCAATATCATATTTGCTTTCCTGTTGGCAACTCAGTGACTGAACACCCCTAGAGTTAAAAAGCTCAAAGATGTAATTCCTGAGTGTTTATGATAAGCACAGAGTTTATCACTGTATCTGTTCCACTGAAGCTGGAACTGTTTAGAGTTGTGGTTGGTTTCCCACTCCTTCCCCAAATGCAGCAGTTTTCATTAACATGGTAAGTATCGTCCTCCATCATCCAGTCACTCGGTGTATCCTGAGATCATGTTGATCCTGGTTTTTAACACCATCATTAAATAAGTAACTTTAAAATTATAGCTTTCATTATTATTTTCTCTAAAAATCAAATGATAATGACATTATTGTAGCTTTCCTTAGTGTGGGATATAAAGCATGTTTCTGCAACTAAAATGCAGACCAAACAAAACCTGTTTTCAAGTACTAACCAAGGCAAGCTATCAATCATGGTTAGAATTAGGATAAAACTGAAGTTATGTATCCAGCTGCCACTCAGACAGTGGATATTCTGATCTGAATCCAAGCTTTGTGATTAGTTGAGACATGAATCAAATTACTGAGGTAGAATTTTAGCGCTTTTAATTCCAGAAATTAATTTAGACTCGCCTCTGAACTACAGTCTCTTCTGCAATGTTTTAATGAGGTAGAAACATCTCGATGGATCAGGGTTTTTAACATATGGCAAAGTACCCTTTATAAACACAAGTTAGTATTTTAGAAATATCAAATCTAGAAGGTATATCCTCCACTGGGTACACTAACAATGCATACAGTATGCATTTGTTTGGGGGAAGCCCCTTTGAACTTAAGGCTACACAATTTAAGCCACAAACTTTTCTGCAATTGTTTTATAGCACTCACCTGGCACCTTGCATATTATTTTCAAGGGCAGATCATGGTTTTACAGTTTCACTTATAAAATGATGGGAAAAAAATGTAGTGCTTCTGGAAGCATGGCAAAGCAGCACATGTTCCCAGGGCTGTGGAAGGATGTCTTTTTGTCTTTGAAGAGTTGCTTTATTTTAAGCTTGCTTTAAAATACAAACATTCTAAAGCATCAGTTTGCTTAACTTCACCAAAAACAATAAACACCCAAAAGTGACCTTGGGCCTCTGTGTATTGAATCGATGGACAATTCATGGCTGGCTTTTAAAAAACAATATGTATGTGGTTTTCTTTCTGTGTTTCACCAGCTCTCCAAGGTCACATCCATCTGTGAGCTGTTACACCCTTCTCCCTCTGACACTGAACTTCATTACAATTAGCCATTCCTGTTGCCAGTGTTAAAACTCTGCTCTGAACCAGAACCATGCCCCTTTCTGAAGCCTGACTGATGACAGTTCAGATCTCGGTTATGCTGGTTGTCCTGCCGCTCCTGATCCCTTCACCCACAGATCATCATCCACCCGTTACAGTTCATTGTAAGCCTGCAGGATCCTGCCAGGCTGTGTGTGTGGATGCAAAAGGAAGGGGTCTGTCTTCCCACAGGGCTGTTCAGGCAGAAGCCTCTGTCGTGGTGGAACCGAGGAGGCCAACAGCGGAGCATTGTCTGTGGCCTGTGTCCGGGCCTCCCCCATTGCCACCCTCCTTGCCGTCTGTTGTGTTTTGTACAGGCTATGTGGCTTCATCATTCATTCTGACTGTTTGATTTCAGCTTCCATTCCCTGGGTCAAAAAAAGGCAGGCGAGGGAGGGAGGATGAAAGGAGGTGACACTTTGACAGCTCCTTTCTCAGGGTAATGAGCAGAACTGCTCGCTCTTTCCCTGCTCCCGTTCACCGTGGCCTTTTCTTTCTTTAGGGAGAAATTGCCAGTTCAGCTCTGCCTTCCAGGGAATGACTACATAAACTGGAGGGCTCAGCATGTCTTTTGTGGGCTCTGCCTATGGAGCTCTTGCTTGGTTTGGGCTTACCTTTCTGTTAATTTCCTCTATGTAATGACAGGTAGATGCAGATTAATACAATTAAAGTTTTGCCTTGAGTACATGAGGTAGCAGAGCATCAATTTCTTCCTGGTGACTTCTGCACTGTGTGCCACGCTTGTTCACAAAACAGAGCTCTGTTTATTTAGCTAGTCTATGGGAGTCTGCCACAGAAAAGCCTTGCTTTGCTTGGAAGAGGATGAAATTATTTCTACCTTTCCAGCATTAATAATCTTCAGTTATAAAAAGAACATCATTTAATAAAGAGGTAATTTAAATGATAAATAGCTTGTATCCTAACTAGAAGAAAATACTGGCTTGCTGAAAGTCAGTGCTGTTTGCAGAAGCAAGGCCTTAACTGATAAGGTTGGAGAACTACAATTTAAGTGTTAGTGACTTTCAGCACTTTACAACCAGTGCTAAACTTTAGGGATTGACAGGTTCTCAGATTTATATAAAATGTAAGTCTAAACACTTAAAAAAGTCTCAGGATCTCAGATCTTTAATCACAATTTTTCACTTTGAATTTAGAGATTAGGTCACAGAATCATGGTATGTTAAGGGTTGGAAGGGACCTTGAAAGCTCATCCAGTGCAATCCCTCTGCCAGAGCAAGACCACCTATAGTAAGTCACACAGGAACTCGTCCAGTTGGGTGGGCAGCCCCTTTCAGTGCTCCCTCACACTGAAGAAATTCTTCCTTGTGTTTCTTTGGAACCTCTCTGTTCCAGCTTGTACCCATTGTCCCTTGTCCTGTCATTGGACATCACTGAGAACAGCCTGGCTCCAGCCTCCTTTATGTATTTGTAAACATGAATGAGATCACCCCTCAAAGCTTTAAATTTGTTTACTTTTCAAAATTTCCCATTTTTAAATGCATTTGAAGCCTCATTTAGAAACTGTAAATCACGATGAACGAAAAACACCCAAACCAAAGAGAGAAAAGCAGGTAGATAAGAGGAGAGGGAGAAGAGTAGCAAGTGTGACAGCACAAGAATAGACCTAGTAAATAATTCTGTCATATAGAAATTAATCATAACTTTTCTGAAAGATAGCAACCCCTGGCTACACTGAAAGGTCTTTCATTCCATTTACCTGTGAATATTCTGCCAGTGGTGGCAATATTTCACAGCCAAAAGATTTCTTCTCCTGCAAAACCAGTCACATCATAGCCAGGGCTCTAGCAGTGCAGAGAATTCAGTATTTCTGACAATATAACCTAACAGCATTCTTCTTTTTCTTTTCTTATTCTTTTTGTTCTGCTAAAGGAAGTGTCCTTGGGGAGTGTGGATAGTGTTGGAAATTAAGCAGAGCTATGTACATTTGTTAATGGAAACACAGACCTTTCAGACTAAGGATGAGCTTCTCTTACAATTGTTGCTTAAAGCAGTTCAAATATAATTTCATCTTGGTTATGTTAGGAATCTGAGGAAAAGATTTTTGCACCTAAGGAAACTGCCTCTTCAGCACGAGAGAAAATATTTAATTTGGGTTTCCTTTTTATGTCTTAAAATGGTGTTTTTAAATTTGATTTAGCTACACTGATTTAATATCATTCAGAGAGGAAAAATTCAAACACACCAGCGAGAAAGCATCCAAATGAAAGACCAGAGTTTTTCTGCTTTCCCTTTTTGTTTTTTCTATGTGAAATCTTGCCTGAGGTAACCTAAATATGCAACTAGTTTAAACTGTTTCCAAACTGTATTTTTGGAAAACAAACTATTCAGCCTGAATACTTTGCCTGGGTCTAAATTAAATCAGAGCTGTGGCTGTGAGAGTGGTCCATCTGTTTCCCTCATCCATGCCAGATCTGTCTGGTCACCGAATTAAACCACCTTAAACAGCCCCCTTGATATCTATTTGTTCAGCAGTAGAAAATGTCGATGAGATGGGCGCTTTCAAGGATGTGCCTACATCGTTGCTCAGTGTAAAATCATTTTAATTAATCCCAAAGATCTGGTGTTTGTGCTGTGGAGCTGTGGGGGTGCTCAGGATGTTGTGCTGGCTGCGAGTCAACGTGTTGCTGCACCCCAAAGTACAAGTGTACCCTCAGTTGCATAGGTGCTGTTGGACAGAGAGTTGGGGGGACACAGAGTTGGCGAGCATAAGCATTGGAGCATACAGAGTTGGGGTGCATAAGCGTTGGCTTTGCTTTGATGGCTCATATTTCTGTCTTGTGTAATTTTCTGCTAAGCAGAGTATGATGTAGACCAACCAGCTCCAGAAGTGTGAAAATACTATACTTGGAGCTCATCTTAAACCTGTGACCGTTCTGCTTTAAACCTGTATGGCCTCACCATATGCAGCTCCAGATACTTTTGTTATGTGAACTAATGCCAAGGACATGCAAGGGGGTCAAGTACAGAAAATGAAAGCAGAGCAGATGTGCCATGAATACCAGACCTTTCAGTGTTATGATTAACGAGACATCACGAACCTTCCCTGAAACATTCTGCTGTGAAAAGAGGCTTTTCACAAAACAAAGCACAGGGGCTGATTTTATTCTGTAGATTTATTGGAAGGTTTGGGGTCTTTCCACTGTAATCTGATCTCTAACGCTTGCCACTTTTCCTGAACTGGATGATGTGTGATGGCAATTAGCACTTGAAGCTCAGAAACCCTTCAGAGAACTAAATGAGCAGGGACTGCAACACACAGTCAGTCACAGCCTCCATACCGTATTTTTCAAGTGGTTTTAAAGAATGATTTCGTGAAGGCTTGAAGTTGCTTGTTATACAAAAGTAAGTTTCTAAAGATGCATCACGCTCAAAGCTTACACTTGACATTTACTGTCCAACCATGGCATTGGTGGACAGAATGCAGTCAGCATCCTGTGATGTGGGTATCTGCAATGATGAGCAAGCTTCATTCCACATTTTCAGTCTTTGAAGTTGAGCTGCAAGTGTGCGATCACTTAAGGACACATATGTCTATTCATTTTGATCAGAATTGGTCAGATTTTCAGGTGGGCATTATGAAAAGCTACTAAAATGTATTTAAAAAAAATCTCTTTTGTCCTAAATAAATTGATCTCTGTAAATAATAACCAAAGCCAGCCTCCTGATACATCTTTCAACTTTCAGGTTGCTTGACTTGAGCACACTGACAGGTTCCACATCTGGAATCGTGGAAATTTCTCTGTAATGGACTGAAGCAAATACTTTGACCATCTGATCCTCCTGCCCTTTTTTCCCCTTCTTTCCCCTGCAAAATCCCAGTCCATGTTCAAGTTTCTAATTTAGGCTTCTCTCAGGAAATGAAGCTTTAAAATCTTTTACTTACAGTGCAGGGCATTCTCTTCTAGCTTTTTTTTTTTTTTTCCAGTTTAAGGGTAGCATTTTACTTAGGTTATGACTGCAGTTTGTCTTAGGCTGTTTCAGTGGCTACAGCTCTAAATAGTTGAGAGTCAGGTTGTCAGACAAATCTTACAAATATAGGAAAATAAGGTATCATGAAGAGAATACCCTAAGCCAAGCACCAGAGAGGCAAACGGCAGTCTGGATTGTAATCTCTCTGCTAAGCAGGCAGTCAAGATGCTGATGAAGTTGAAAAACTGTGGAAAAGAAGGGAAAAGCAGGGAGAAGGGAAGAGTACAGTAAACATGGCCAATGATTCAACAGGAATTCTAACTACAGTGAGAAGATGGGTAAATAGAACAAATTCCAGCAAATATTTCCAGTTATGTTAAATCACTGTCTTGTGTCATTGAAGACACACAAATTGCCTATATTCTGTTTCCTAACACCAGTGACATTTATTAGCTCATCCCCCAGCCTGCTCAGAGTTTGAAACACAGATTGACTACCTGCTTCTGTGTGAGTAACCCTAGCAGCATCCTGAGTAACTAGATGGGATTTAAAATCCTCTGATCTTGCCTGTGCTATCCTAAGGATGGGGTTTAAGAAAGTAGTCTGGCTGTGGGTTTGCATTACAGAAAGTTCCCAGTGAAGCCATGGAGTCAGCTGATTTGACTTTCTCACTATTCTTCCAGATCTCCATATAATTTAGGATTTATATTACACAGAGGAGGGTTTTCAAGGATTGAAGTTAATGATGAAATAGAATGGTTGCCTGTGCATCTATTCAAAGGCTAGACTGATTTCTTTCTCTGGATGGACAGTGGGTTGAAGAAAGCTGCTGAAACCGAACACGTTTCTGGCAGATGAAAGGACAGGTTTGAGTGGGCTGGTGCCTCTAGCTTGTCCAGATTTCATGATTCCATGCTTTTTTTCTGGTGCATCCACTAAAGAGCTTTTTATTGTGTTTTGGTTTATTTTGTATTTCAAGCACAACATACACAACTTTCCCTTGAACTGTTCTAGGGTGACTTCACTCATCTTGTTCATGCCATTGTTGGTTTTGGGATCTGTTCAAGAGATGAGGCCTCTTCCCCTGCAGATCATTAATCCTTCCATATTCTGAGGGCAGGCAATTTTAGCAGAACAAATTAGTTTAATCTGTTTGAAAACTTGGGTTGTTGGCATTTATCTGAGCAGCTAGCTTGTCTGTTTTGTATCCTGAAGGAAAGTGAGATGAGGAGCAAAGAGTAAATACTTTGTATGGCTTTAGCAGAACTCCTCCTCTCCTTGTTTCCATGAAGTTACTGTCAAGTTTTGTGAAGAAAAAAAAGACAATTATTCCCTTTTTATTTCCCTGTCAGAACAGAAACCTTAAAAGAATGCAGAATTCTCTGCTTGTGCCTGAGTGTAGATGATGAGCAGTGTTTGACTTTCAAAGTGGCTAGTATGAAATGATGGCAATAATGGCACATG
Source organism: Urocolius indicus (assembly GCA_013401255.1). Taxonomy (NCBI): domain Eukaryota; kingdom Metazoa; phylum Chordata; class Aves; order Coliiformes; family Coliidae; genus Urocolius; species Urocolius indicus. The sequence goes on along the minus strand of WBNH01003206.1, from coordinate 71,519 downwards.
CTAAAGCCACTCGAGATCCAGTTGATTGGTTTGGTTTTCCTCTGGAAGGTACTTTATCCTAAATGTGTGTAAATAGGGGGTTGGACTAGATGATCTCTAAAGGTCCCTTCCAACCCCTGCCACTCTATGGTTCTATGAAATGCCTGACTGAAGCACTTGTCAATACTCTGGCCCTTTCAGGTGTTTTCTGATTTGTGTCAGTATCTTTGACATCTGGGGAGGTAAACATTTGAGCCCCAAGTTCAAGCCACTCTGAGAGTATCTGTTACTCCTTGGTCTCACAAAACTGACCTGAAGAAAAAAGGAAATGTTTAAAAAATACTCCTGGCTCCTCAAAGCATCTATTGGGGAGATTTGGCAAACTTCCACTCAGTAAGAGATTTATTGCCCCGTTATATGCTCGTTACTCCTATGAGCAAAGGAATGCTGCTAATGAATTCAACAGGTCTGAGCACACGAGCATAGAGGTACAGGGGGAGCTGGTCAGGCAGAGACCTTGCAGGGAGGTGGGTAACAGTGGGATGCTCTGGCGAGCATCCCATCCTGCAGGAGCTCTTCTGCAGAGAAGGGGCTACGAACACGTCAGAATCACAGAATCTCAAGGGTTTGAAGGGACCTTGAAAGCTCATCCACTGCAACCTCCCTGCCAGAGCAGGACCACCTAGAGTAGAACACACAGGAACTTGGGTTTGCTTATGAAACAAACAAGAGGCCAAGTGCATGATGCTGTTGGCAACATGGAAGGGTCCTCCTGGCTGCCCAGTGAGCTGTTACACTGTGACGGGAGGCTACAAACTCTTGCTTTATAAATGCATTCTTCTTGGTAATAAATAACTGTTCTTTTTATGCAGCCCTCTCACACTGATGTTAGTTTGCTCTTAGGTCGAGACACACAGATGCCATCCCTGTCAAGCTGGTAATTCCATTCTCAGCATAACCCCCATGCATCGAGTTTGCTGTGCTTGTATCTGGAAACAGTGAGATGTGAAGCATCAGGATCTGTCAGATGGGTGATATCAAGGCTAATACAATTCTAGGGCCTATAAATTGAGCACAACAGCAGTACAGGCAGTTCTGTCCTGTCCCTGGTCAGCTTAGATGCACCAGGCAGAAGGTACCTAGGGAGCCTTTACAGCAGAAAGTGACATGCTGCTAATATTTGACACAGAAAGGTGCTTGGGAGCTCAGCCAAGTAATCAGAATGGCAGCCTTGAGCTAGGACTATTTCTGTTTGATTTTGGCTCCTGCAATGACAGTGAGAAAGTGTTTTTGTTCTGGGAGATGTTCTTTCGGAGTGGCACGGCCTCTGATCTGGAACCCAATCTCATGCAATGATTTCTGCTGATGTAAGAAAAGATAGGAAATAGGTTGTTTCACCTGGGAAGTCTGGGCAGCAAAAGGTAGGGCTTGTCAGGGCTGTCACTGCAGGGGTCCAACAAGCTGCTGGCTGAATTTCCAGGCACCGATTCAAGGGACAGTAGCTGCAGAAATGCTGACTGCACATCTTCTGGGGAAAAAAGTGATTTATCTGGTATAGGAGGGGTCGGCATGATTCGAATTACACACAGAAAAGCAGGAGGAGACAGCTTGAAAAGGCAGCTGCATGTGGCAGATCCTGTGTATGAGAGGACAAAACTAACTCCTTTGGCTGGGAGTGTCTTTTTGTTACTGCTCACAACCGCAGGGCTTGCAGTTCACTTTAACCCCTGTGTCCCCAGGGAGGGACGTGCGGCCGGGGGCTGCTGAGTGACAGCTCCAGCGGGTTCAGCCAACGGTGCCTCGGCAGAGCTGCGGGAGAGACACAGCAACAGCACCGCCACCCCAGTGAATGGACAGCAGCCCTCTGTGTGGCACTGCTATTGTGCTCAGGGTGATTTACTCCCAACACAGCAAATAAGGCAAGCCAGATGAAAAGGAGGATTTAATGAGAAACCAGGGAAAGTCTCCCAAGAATAAATGCTATGTAACTAAGAGCCCAGTGCTGGAAAAGGCCAGACAACTGGCTACATTTCCAGTGGCAGAATCAGCACACATGTACAAGCTTCCTTGTGGATACATGTTCTTGCATTCATCAGAATGGATTTGAAGCAAAGGCTTCCTGTTATTATGAGAAGCAAACATTAATGTTAAAAAGAACTGAAAGCCTCTTGCATTTGAAATACAACTGGTCCTTCCATAGAACAAGATGCTCTACGTTTTCTTCAGTGTGAAGTTACCATATATAAATTGCCCTCCCTCCCATATATAACAATACCTTCCGTTATCCCTTTCAGTGAAATCAAAATGGTCCTTTAAAGTGTTTCGAATGCATAGTAACCTGATTGGCTTGCTTAGTTTACAGTTCTTCTACGACTAGAGACGTGAGTAGTCTAAGTGCTAACAGCCTGCAATGGCACCATATTCCCCTGCTGCTGTTAACTTCTTGAAAAACTTAATATGTCTTTTTTTGTCAGTCTTTTATGTAATATATAGCTTCTTACAGTCTTAAGTAGTAGAAAACATGAGGTGCATACAGAATTAGAACTCACGGCACCAGTTCATCTAGAACAATCTGCTTGAGTGCTCTTAGAGATGAGGCTCTGCAAAGTAACGTTTCATTTCACTCTCCATGAGTTCAGCTCCCTGTCATAGTCTTACTGCTGGCCATTGACTTCTGTGCCTTGTCACTGCTCCTGTCCAAGGATGTGCTGCTCACCTGTGGTTCTATCCAGCCTTTTGTGTAGTGCAGCACATACGCAGCCACAGTCTGCACTCAGACATTGTGCCATCTGAAATAAATTGCCAAGATGCACCTCGTCTTACAATCAGCCAGCAGTTGGTATTGATGACAGTAATCAAGCAGAAATTTCTCCAGATTTACTTTATTTAAGGTCTAATTTTTTAAATAGAAGAACAGCTCTAAAATGCCTAAATGTAAAACATGCATTACCATTCAGATTGGAAATAACCTACTGCATACACCTTCTTTTGTGGATTAGTGTTTCCTTCCTAGGGCTTTTCTTTCATCACTTCAGAGAGCTCACTCTATATCAGTTCAGAGTTATTTCCACACCCTTCTCCTGTTCTTGGATTATTAATTTGGATCTGCTTGACCCATCTTGTGATATTTTAGAGAGTAAATGATAACCTGAGCAAAAAGATCAGCACCATGTCTCCTAAAAGAAAAGAAATATTGAAGTACTGCTCCAGTACTGCTCCAGGTACTGCTCCAGTCAGCACTGCTCTAAAGCCTGACTTTTTCAGAGAAATGAACTGGTGACTTTGTGGAAGACATAAAGGGAGGAAATTCTGCTAAAGGCCTCCACCTTCATATTTATAGGAGAATATGAGGAGAAGAAACAAGGCTCTCCATGTAAAAAGAATTTCTGCTCATTAACACATATAAATACTGATGGATAATTAAGTAATTTGAGAGACAGCCCATACACACTGGAAGCATTTTTGGTATTTTATGACCCCTTCCTCTGACCTATATAATTACTGTGCTGCTGGCTAACACAGCAACATCAAACCTCTGTGAACATCTCCAGCATGGAGCCTATTTCAATTCTAAATGACTTTTCTTTTTATTTGTTACCCTGGGATCAAAAAAACAAAGGTTGCTAAATTCTGTTTTTGCCTCCCATGTTATTAAAGAGGAAATGATTCTGTAAACTCTGTTCAGTAATTGAGTTCTAAGCCACCTAGAGTGTAGTATGGAAAAGAGACAACTCATATTTGGCAAGAACAATTCACGTCAAACCAATCCAATTTCCTTTTCTGACAGGGAAAATGGACAAATGGATAAAAAGAAGCAGCAGCTGTGACAGTTTTATTGTTGTAACCTTTTTTTATGTGTGGCATTCTTATAAACAATGCTTATTAATCATGGGACTGGATTAGAATACATGGATGGTGTCAGGAGGAGCAAGACTTACTGAAAAAGAACAGGAGTTTAGGGAATAGCTCTTAAGGATTTGCTCTCAATTTTAATTAAGTACCCCAAGCTAGGAAACCATTTAATCACTTGCAGATACTTAAACACTTTTCTGGAAAGATGCTAACTATGTTGTTTCCCAAGTTAAGGATTGTAATTTAAGGTCTGTTGTGATTCCAGGTCTAAATGATAGCAAGTTGGTATAAGATGAAGGTCCAGATGTCAGATTTAGATGCTTAAAGAGCTTTGGCAATCTGAACCTAAAAGAAGAAATAAGTTTCTTTATAAATATTGAAGTATAAATATGGGCAGCGTGTAAAGCTCCCAGACTGGTCTCATTCTTGAATATGATCCTCTCTGGAAGAAATCAGGCTTCAATTGGAGTAAAACAGTGGCATACAGAACCAGTTCAGGTGAATTCTCAGGAGACATATCTGCAATCTTCAGTGTTTTCTGCAGTATACTCAAATCCCCACTCATTTCTCTCCACTACTATTAGTTCCTGCCAAACTTAGATCCTGCTTACATACTCACAAATGTTTCATGGTACTTGGGAGAAAGCTGTTCACCAGAGTACTAACTGAAACACATACTGACTTAATGTTACTTGCCAACTGACAGACTGAGAATTAACAGCTGTCCCTCCATCTCTACACTGTGGCCAACTCATCAGCTTTCTTTCCATATGCACTCTCAGCACTTCACCCAAACTTCACCCACAGCTTTTGGACTCATGCTCAGCAGGAGAAGACGATTCTCTATTAGAAGAAGGAGTTTCTGCCATTTGTAGTAGAAGTGTAAGCAAGTAAAGTGTCTCCTTCTCTGGAGACATTCCAACCCAGCTGGATGAGTTCCTGTGTGCCCTACTCTAGGTGATGCTGCTCTGGCAGGGGGGTTGCACTGGATGAATTTCAAGGCCCATTCCAACCCTTGAGATTCTGTGATTCTGTGACAAGCTCTGATGCCAATGGCTGCGTGGGGTAGAGACAGCCATGCTAGTGTTAACCTGTTTTATCACAGTAAGACAGAGCTCAGCAGCTGTCTAACTTACCTCTTTCATGCCAGTCTGGGCATCTCTGTGCCATGATGGGGAACATGGGGAATGAGTCTCCTTCTCTGGAGATGTTCAAACCCAGCTGGATGAGTTCCTGTGTGCCCTACTCTAGGTGGTCTTCCTCAGGCAGGGGGGTTGCATTAGATGAGCTGTCAAGGTCCCCTCCAGCCCTTGAGATTCTGTGATATACTGCAGCACTGTGGAATATGACCACAGGCAAGCAAGACATCATCATCATTAAGCAGCTCTGCTGTTAAAACTGTTTAAGCCAAGAGCTGTATTCCATGGCCAGAGAAATGGAAGTGCTTTATGGCTAACAGAATCAACTTGAATGTGGAATCTGACCTGAACCTGTGCTAAATGTGTTGTGGGGCTTGTGTAGCTTCCAAATGATCAGTCTATCCCCATTCCTGAGCTTTACACTCACTTTACATTGGCATGCCATTTAAAATTAAGCTTCTCTTACAAAGAACATGGAATTTACTTTTTTTAACTCACACCCTGTTTTGATGTAACCTATAAAAGTTTCTGCTCTGCAAGGCCCAGCTGGCATATCTCATTGTCTTTAACCAGCTCATCTGTACCTGTTTCAAGGCAATTTTTATTCAGCATCCTTTGGAAATGCAATTCTGCAGGACAAAAACTTCATGTTAAGTCTTTGGTGCTCACACCAGGGAGAACTTGATAGACTAGGTAAGTAGGGTGATCTCCCTTTGCACTGAGGGTTTTATCACTCATCCTGAAACTCCTGTAAATGACAAGTCCCCTTGGAGCTCTCACAGTGTGTTAAAAACCCTACAGATGTTTAAAGAAGTGCTTTTATCTTCTGCAACCACACAGGCATTAACATACACAATGCTTACAGAGAGATAAAATGCTTATTTTTAGAGTTTCCTCACTTCATAAAAGAGTACAATAGCTACGATGCCACAAATAACCCACTACGAAGGCTTCTTATAAGCAAACAGAGGAAGTGTAAGTTTAGGCAGAGACAATGAGCTCAGAACAGACAATGTATTAAAATACTAACTTTACAGTTAGGAAAAATGTATCTAGATGTGAGCTTTACTTTGGGTCAGTAAAAAGATGGGTCAATCTGAAACTTGGGCAGATAAACCACTTGATAAACCACCAATGAGTGTAGGTTTTGTCTGAGATCTAAAGCAACAAAAGCAGGGAACTATTACAGCTGGGACTAACTTTGTGGAAACTTGGTTATTTATGCTGTTACACAAGTGGGGTTTAGTTGCCTGACATGGTTTTTGTTTGAGGTTCACGCTGTGTTTTTGTAGGGGTTTAGGAAAAGTGCTTTAACTTCTCTGGAGTACTGCCAGGGAAGAAGCAGTAAGATCACAGCAGAGGTTAAAACTGCTAGCCAGTATTTGACCTTGTGGAGTTTTCTCCAACTTGTAGGCCAAGCTGAAGAGCTTTCATCAGAAATGGAATGGCAGCCATCTGATAACAGCTGGCTTTGCATGTGTGACCTAACTAGCAGGATACAACTGGGAAAACAAGCGTGTTGGATATGGATTCTGAAGGACAGTCAGCAATGTCTTCTGAGGCTTTCTTGAAGCATTACTACATTGAGTCCTATTGCTGTGTGTTTGAGGAGCTCCCTGTAGTTCAGCATCCTCATTTTGGCCTCCCTTCCCCTGAACATGCTCACTCTGTTATGGGTCCCTACTGACAGAACTGATAAATAGCTTCTGGCTGTATTTTAGAAGCTGTATTGGAGACATTTAATAAGCTACAACCAGTGACTTTCAAGCTCCCTTGTGTTGCAGTAGAGTGATTCACAGGCATTTTTGTCAGACTTACACTTACCTATAGTGCTGCAGTTCTGATTCCAGCTGCTGAATGTATATTTGCAGATGTGGCACTTCATTAGCTTTCACTTCCAGCTCCTTCACTTTGCCAAGGCTGCTGAGGACGGCGTGTCTCGCCTCTTCAACCTTCTTCCTCATTTCTGCTTGTTCCCTCTTCAGGTTACGGTTACAGTCTTCCAAGTTGACCAGAGCTTCCTGAGAGCTCTTCAGCTCTCTTTCCAGCTCTTGATTGAACCTAATTGCTTCTTCAATTTGGCCATCCCGGGAGCTCCGGATGAGTTCCACTTCCTTCAGGACACTCTGAAGGCACTTGCTCTGAGAGTGGTTCTGTGTTAACGGTCTCTTGCTCCCTATAGAACAGGTCCCCTCCTCCTTACGGTTCGCGTGGCTTTTCCGCAGTCCCACCTGTAAGGAACAGGAGCAGAAAGCAGGGAGAAATGAATTGTGGTTTAAAGCACCTGACATTTAGTCACTGCTGAAAATGGATAGATTGTGTTCTGTTGGAGTTTTGAAAAGAGTATTTCCAGGTATGTTTTTTACCTCTTGTTCAATACAAGTGAGCAGAGAGCAGCTGCTGGTGGTCTAAAGCTCTGATCTTTGTCCTTCTTCACATTCTGTCTAGGGCCTTTGCCTGGTGACTTTGTGTTTGTGTCTGATTTGCTTTCACTTTTCAAACCCAAACAGTAGAAGTGGCTTTCCCCTGCCACGCTGGACGTGTTGAAGATGGACAGCCAGCTCCTGCCACACAGAAGTCTCAAGCATGGAGCAGTGCTCTGGGAGTATTGTGTTGGTGTTAAATCCCACCTGATCAGACTTCCCAGACCAACTGGTGAACTCAGCTCTGCAGTGCTTTGCCTGTTCTATGCTCTTTCATACCAGAGTAAGTTAAGTGCTCTCCTGAAGGTGTGTGTTTTACTTGAGCCAATACAGCAGAAACAGAAACCAGCCTCAAAATTAACAGGGCTCTGCACAGGAGCAAGAGACTATTCACCAGCCCGTCTGCAGAACTGGCTCCAACTCTGGACTCTTGTGACTCAGGAGAAAACACACTTTTGTTTCTGAGGCATTTACAGCCGAGTCATTGCATGTGCTCATGCAGGTAAGAACCCTAAAGTTCTTACTATGTAAAAAAACCCCACAAGGGTGCATAACTGGTATATAACTGGCTGCCTGCACGTGCAACAGAAAAGGCAGCATTGCACACTTTGCTTTGTTGAACTGACGCCTGGACACGTTCCTGTGCCCCCTGATGGAAGGGAACCTGCTTTAGCAGGGGCTGGGCTGGATGAGCTCTGGAGGTCCCTTCCAACCCCCACCAATCTGGGATTGTGTGACACCTACAATTTCAGCAGGGTGGTTTTCTGGGCATCCCTTAGTGAAAGTACATTGGTGAAAGTACATTTCCCCCTTAAGACTCGACGCGAACAAAACTTTGCTAAAAAGTTAACGCCGGAGATGGAAGAGCAACCCTCGGTCTGTGCCATACTCCTTTTATCGGTCAGTCTGGTGGCGGAGAGGTCACTGACACGGGATTTCCCGAGAGCTGCGCCTGTGCTGAGCTCGGCTGTAATGAAGGAGAGCCGAGCCGAGCCGAGCCGAGCCGAGCCGCGCCGGGCGATGCGGGACTCACCTGCAGCGCCAGGCAGCGCGCGTCGCTGCTCTGCAGCGCGGCCCGCATGTCCTCCACCAGCTCCCGCAGGCTGCCGTTCTCCTCCTCCAGCTTGGCGATGCGGTCCTCCGCTCGCTCCAGCGCCACGATCTCCTCGTAGCAGTCCCGCGAGCAGTGCCCCTCCGGCCGGGGGCCGGGGCCGGGGCGCGGCGGGTCGCGGCGGCGGCGGCGGCGGGG
>WBNH01003206.1:2654-62844 GCA_013401255.1 Urocolius indicus | reverse complement strand
GCGGGGGCTGCGCAGGCGGATCTGGGTCTCGATGTGCTCGCTCTCGCGGCCGAGCGGCAGGCGCGGCACGGCGCGGCGGGCAGCGCTGCCGGCCTCCGTGCTGAAGTAGCCGCAGAGGCGCGCGTGGAACTGGCGGAAGGTGAGCTCGGCCGACAGCCCGTCGCACAGCCCCGCGCACTCCTCGGGGTCCGCGGCCGCCGCCTCCTCCTGCAGCCCCAGCACCTGGCACAGCGTCCGGAAATCCTCGCCGGGGATCCTGCCCGCCCCGGCGCAGTCCAGGTGGTGGAAGATCTCCTGCAGGTACTGGTCCAGCCCGGTGGCCAGCACGACGATCTCGTTCTCCACGCCGCGGTCCAGCCCGTAGTGGTAAGCGAGGGCGCTCACCAGCCACTGCGTGCGGCGGGCCGGCCGCCCGTACGGGTCACAGCCCTCCGGCGGCTCCATCGCTCCCGCCGGCCTCGGTCCCACCGCACCGCCCCGCCGGCAGCAGCACCGCACCGCCGCCAGCACCGCACCGCACCGCCCCGCCGGCAGCACCGCTCCGCACCGCCCNCCGGCACCGGCCCCGGCACGCAGCGGCCTCCCGCGGCCCCTCTCGCCGCCGCCGCCGCCGCCTCCCACTGCATCCTCGGTTGTTCTCAGTGATGGCCAATGATAGGACAAGGGGCAACGGGCACAAGCTGGAACATAAGAGGCTCCAAAGAGACACAAGGAAAAACTTCACTGTCGAGGTGATGGAGCCCTGGCAGGGGCTGCCCAGATGGGCTGTGGAGTCTCCTTCTCTGGAGACATTCCAGCCCAGCTGGATGAGTTCCTGTGTGCCCTGCTCTAGGTGCTGCTGCTCTGGCAGGGGGGTTGCACTGGATGAGCTTTCCAGCTCCCTTCCAGCCTTTAAGTTTCTGCGATGCTGTTTTAGCATCAGCAAAACGATAGTGCCGCAGAATCCAGGTCTGACACGTGCTGCTTGTGAAGGAGTGGTCCCACTAAATGAATGAAACTTGTGTGCTTTAAAGTTGATCATCTTCTTGTTCACTCAGGCTTTTCCACCTGTGTAGCTGTGATGTCCTTATGGCATCAGTATGTATTTGTTAAGTTGTCTGTGATGAAGATGGATAAATGTGAGACTGGTTCAAATGACTGAGTTTTCCAAAGCAGTGATTTTTGCCCTTTGTGCTTATGGAGTGGGATGTGCATTGCTGAATGCAGCTGCAGCCAGGGAGCAGCACAAGCAGGGCTGCTGCACCGATAGAGACACACCAGAGCCAGAGGTGACCCCGGTGCCAGCCCTGCCCGAGGTCTGAATAGAATGACAAAGCTGGGGTGCTGCTAACAGGCTCCATTAACAGCACCAGACAAGGCATGGTGGTGATCCAGGTCTGGATCCATCCAAGGAGTCCTGACAACAGCAGCAGCAGACAGGGACAGAGAAAGGGCTGGTAGAAAGACTACAGTGCAGGTCCAAGGTCCATCTAGTAGACTGGGCAAGGACCAGAGGCAGGTACACCTCCAGCATCCCTCAGGGAAAGACAGGAGGCTCAGCACTGGGTGTAAGTGGTGCTCTTGGGCAGGGGGTGTGGATGGGGGTCTCACCAGCAGTTCTTCAGGACAGATAAGGCCTGCAGGTGCACTCAGATGCTGCTTTTACTTCCCTCAGTTGTATGTGAATGTCAACTGACTTGTGTGTGCTGTGCAGCACCAAGTAAAAGCATCCTTTCAAAGGCTATTGACCTTGCTCTTCACTAAAAATAAGGTTTCTGATTGTTTCTGTGATGAGCTGGCAGTATTAAAGACTGTCTGGATGAAGATCTTTGCTTAGTTTTTATGTTATAAGATGTGGGTTCTCCATAGTGCTTGATGTTCCTCAGGATTAGCCATCCTGTTCCCAAGGGCTGAGTTCTGTGTGTTTATTATCTGAAGTGGTAGTGTGCAGTCATTAAAAATGTCCTGTCCAGCTCATGGATTTACATCATGGTTTGGTTTTTGTATTCTTGCACCTTTAAAGAGTGTTTGTCCCATTCTCCTTTTGTTTGAAGTGACCCATAACTTGTAACTTACACTTTTTACTTGAGGAGAGACTGGGTGAACTGGATGCATATGTATTTCTTATTCACTCTCACAGCATGTATACCTGCAAAACTTCTGCTTTTCTTAGGCAGACAGTGTTATTAATGCTAGAAATTGCCTTAGAGTCAAAATGACCTTGTAATGCAGCGCCAGAGAGAGACAGGAAAGACAAACCCATAAACCTTGACTGTTCTCATGTAAATCCCCATCTGTTGTCCACACATCAAACCTGAAACTGACCCCAAACACAAACTAAAGCATGGAGGCCCTGGAGTCAGACAATGCAACAATGTCAACTGGTTTTGGTCTAGCTAGTTTTAATTGCAAAAATATTTCTCAGGTGGAAAGAGTTGCTTTAAAAGCTGCCAGGATCTTTACCAGGCTACAAACCTGTCAGTGTAATTTGCACTGTAGCACCCGTGGTTTCCAATTGGGTTTCTTGCTGGTGGTTCTGCCCAGAGAGAGGCAGCATTTTACAGACTTTAACTGGGGAGCACTTGGGCCTCTGTGGAATTCCTTGTTGCCCGTCTTCTGGCCTGCTGGTTTGAAAGAGCCAATGACAGTAATGGCATGACAAATCTTTGCCTTTCTGTGTTATGGTAAGAAGGAAATGAGAATGTCAGAATGGTCGATTCAGGGTCACCCAAGTTTCATCTCTGAAAGCAATCAGATACTTGATACCACCAAAATATCCCAAACGTTGTTTTGTGTTTCAGGAAAAGCTCTGACTGCTGGGCAGTTAAGTTTTGCATTGAGGTTTCTCAGAAAAAAAACAACCTGATACTTTTAAATACCAGACAACTGTGAAAACAATCGGAGCAGAGGAAACTGAAATATCACTTCGGCCTCTCTGTGACAAGGGGACCGTGTTTAGGAGAGGTAAGCTTTCCTTTTGCAGCCTGCTTTCCTTTAAAAGTAAACCAGAAATTGCTCCACACAGAACCTTTTTGTACCAGTGCAGTGCTTCTGATGTCAGAGCTACAGAAAATCCTGTCCCAGTATCATTACAGTCACTTTCATATTTACTCCTGACCCAGGCAACACATTCCCTAAACCTGCCCAGACACATGGTGGCCTTTTATTAAGTGTTCGAGGATGAATTGTTGTCTTGAGTTGTGGTAGTGCAGCATTAAAGTGCCTTGAAGCAGTCCCAAGAGCTGATGGGAGAGCAGGATCTGAGTGAAGTGGCTCTTTCTCCAGTGTTGTGGTAATAGCTGGAGATTAGAGGTATATTTAAATACTCCTTTTGAAATCACTTAGCTGGGTCTTTCTATTTAGAGAGGTTAAAAGGGGCTGTGATTAGGTAGCAGTGGGATTAGTTAAGACACAGAAACTATATTTCTAGCAAAAAATGGCTTGAGATGAAGTTAACCATGAACTAAAATATGTGTTGCAGGCCAGAGGATCAGCATAGTGTGTGTTTGTTGGACATTCCAGGATGTCAGGAGTCAGCTCTCATTGGGGCAGGGGGCTGTCGTCAGTGCACAGAACCATCCATGACTATGGGACTGTGGGAGATGCTCATCTTGCCAGAAAGATCACTTTGTTACAGCAAAAGAGTATTTTATTCCTTCCAGACTTTCTACTCTCAAGGTGAAATTGCAAATGTAAAGCTAAGACCCTCAGATTTGTGTTCCATACCCTTTCTAACAAAGTCATACCATGATGCCATGGATCCTTTTGAAACTGCTGTTTCTGAAACAGTTGCTTTCACCAGGAACTTCGGAGATGAGTTAAAATAATCTTAGTGCTGTACTTGGTGTGTTCTTGAAGTTATTTGCCACTCCCAGAACATGAGGCAATGTCTTTTTGTTTGTCAGGTCCAGGGTACTGGGGCAGCTCAATGTGGAGGGTGAGATAAAGAAGGAAAAAATGTAATTGAATGTCCCTGTCTGTCACGTAGCTCAGCTCCTGCCTGCAGCTTTGCTTTGTGTAACACTTACACAGATGCATTTGTCCAGTGAGTGTGCAGGTGATTCTGATACACTGTGCAAAAGGCTGTAGTGATGTTCTAGATGTTTAGCAGCACGAAGAGCATGTTGGGTGGATATAGGAGAGAGTTTCAGTGATACAGGGAACCTGGATAAGTCTTCATATGTAAAGGAAACAACTGTCTTAAAAAAGGACAAGACCTGGTGTCTGGAGTCTCTCTTGTTGTGGAGCTGATGGGAACCCACCGGGGTTAAGAGAAGACCTCATTTAACTGCAGCTTGGCTTTTATCCTGAGTGATATTCCCAACGAGATTGTGGTCTTTCCCTTGGTGTAAGCTGTTGAAAGGGAAGAAACAACTTGTTATGTCGTCTGCAGAGGAAACAGCTGCAGCTTTCTGAATAACCAGGTGTTGTGTTTGACATTTCTTAGCTGTTCAGCATCTGGAACAGTTTTTAGGGTCTTCTACAGTAATTAGAAAAGAGAAATCTGCTTTCAGCTTTTACTTAGAAGTGCTCGTGGGGGGTGAATGTTTCTTCTTTGTTTTATTAACAGGTTTTGGAGTAAGTGGAGGAGGAAAGTTGGAAATTCACAATAGGATGGGAGCAGAATTTGGCTTGTAGTGCTTCAGTCAATGTCAGCCCTGGCTTCGTCTCTCTAGCTGGTAAGTTTGCCAGCAGTCCCTGTGCAGACTGTGGGGAGCAGCTGGGATCTGAGCCTCTGCTACAAGGTTTGACTCCTGTTAAGAGTGTGTATCTAAATTACTTTGGAACAGCATTTTCTTTCTAAAACGTTGATGACATCTTAATTTCTGCTGTTAGACTGTAGATTCTAAGGACAAATATTTATTATTTAGGTATTCCTAAATACCAGAGATTGCTGTGCCTGTGTGTATGACTGAAGTAATGGAGGTACACTGACTGTAAGGAGCAGATACAAGGAGGGTGATGGAAGCTTCAACCCTGGTGTTTTCTGTCTGTTTAGCCATTCTTATGATATTTAGGGCCTGAAATGCCTGGAAAATCAGGCTCAGTTTCCTTATGGGTAAGCCAGACAGTGTACAGGCTCCAAAAATGGCATGCTGGACAGAACGCTGCACAGAGTTAGATGACATAAAGCATGTGAGTGTCCACTGCTCCTTCTTGTTTTGAGGTTTTATGCACAGCCTCGAGACCTTGCCTGAACAGAGAGGAGTCGTGAGTATGACCAGCAGGCCTGCTGGTTTGAGCTCTGGCAGCAAGTGAGGAGTGTGAATCCCACTTTTAATAAACCATGATAGATCTTAAGGCTTTCTTTTCCTATGGAGCTCAGCAATTCTTGAGCTCCTTGTACAGCAGTTCATCTTCAGCAGAAAGAGTGGAAACTGTCCTGTGCTCTGCTTGACATCCAGCCCTGATAGTCCCAGCCCTGATGGTCCAAGCTCTAATGGTTAGCTGGGGTTTGCTTCTGGTGGTCAGAAGGTGCAGGTGCAGCAAGTCCTCATGGAAGGGCAGAAGCAGAGATGGTTTCCTGCCTCTGGGTAAGCGTGCAGAGTGTGGTATTGGATGTCCTGGGGAAGGTATGACACACTGTCCACAGCCTTTTCTTTCCTGTGTTTAAAACAGAAGAGTTGCAGTTTGGGTGCAGCCCAGCCTGGTAGGTACCCAGCCAGTGCAGCAACTGCGCTTTTGATTTGAGTGCTAGAGGGAGAAGGCAGACATCTAGGATTTGGGTCTTCTTCTAGCATAGGTGTTAAAGGAGCAACACACTGTTGAATCATTTTAATATTTGAATCCTTTGGGCTTTTGTGTGCTTCTTTTCAGTTTCTTATCAAAAATTCCAATGCTTTCGCTGTGTTTGTCTGAAGGAGATTTACCAAAGCCTGTGCATTGAGGCAGTGGCAGGTGCTGGAAGGCCCACAGGGATCTATATGTTCTTTCATTCATAGAATGCACCCTGAAATTCTGAAGCTTTTATCCAACAAGAAAGTGTTTCATGACAATCGTGTTTTATCCCATTGGCATTTTAATTTCCACTCAGCTGCTTTTTCACAGACAATTGAGATGTCAGCCTGAGTTCCTAATGATGGGTTGTGAGACATAATCATGTGGGAAAACACAGGGAACCAAAACCTGCGAAATTAATCACCCCACCCTTTTTCACCCCCCTTGTGTGAAATATTGTCACATATGAAAAATGGGATGTGTAGTTTGTACAAGATGACAAAATGCTTAATTCTTTTTGGTATACGATTGTTGAACTAATCCTGTAATGGTTTTGCTGTGGCCTAAGGAAAAGGAGTTTGATATGTAAGTTGGGTGTATATGGAATGTTAGCTGTAGTTCAGGCAATCTGAGTCTCCGAAGAGGGAGATGGTGAACAACTAATGTGCCTGAGTTCACACTGCAGTTTACTGTTCAGTGGTTCATTGTGCAAATAGTCCCGTGTTACTGTCTCAGAAATGCATATCTCTGTTTGTTCCTGTCTGGTTTGTTCTTGTTTCTGCTGCATCATTTCTATGGCTGTGCTTCTCAAATTACTGAACAGTGAACAAGTTTAGGCATTTTCTCAATTTGTTAGCTGCATGCCTAATTGATTGCATACTACTGATTGTGGGAAATTCTTGTCTCATTCCTTTGCCCAGTCTTCCGTAAATACATCAACCCTGTTCAAGGCCACAAAGACAAATATATCCGTTGGGAAAAGAATTAAGTATTGCACTGCTTGTAAGGGAATGTGATTGCATTGATTTGTTTGTTTTAGTCCTAGGTGTCTGTGGCAATGCTTACTGCATTTCCAGATTCAACCCCTTCCTAAGAGTCCAGGTCTGCCCTGGCTGCTGGGAGGAGACTGTGCTCTCCCCAGTCCTGAGTGTGGGAAGGGCTGGAGGCTTGGGGAGCAGGGCTGGGGGCTCAGAGAGCTGGGCTGGGTGCTTGGGGAGCCAGGCTGGGGGCTTGGAGAGCGTCAGCCTCCAGCAGCGAGTGCCCGTAGCCAAGGGCTGCGAGAGGCCGTTGGTGCAGGTGCCTGGTCTCCAGGGCTCAGGCTGCAGGGCCTCCCCGGCCTCCCTGAAGGGAAGCTCCTCTCCTGACTCAGCTTTCCCCTGCAGTTAGGCAAGAACCAGCGAGTTACAGCCTCTGGTGACATCCCCCCTCATCAATCTTCGGAGCCTTGTGTTGCTGTTTGCTGAACACGCCGTCACCTGGCTGCTCCCATGGAGACTGGTGAGTGGGTTGTCCCTGCTCCTAAAAAACGAATTCATTGGGTATGTGTGTTACGTGCTTTGAAATGGAAGTTTTGGACCTCCTTACTCTACCCTTCCTTGCTCCTGCTTTGGTTCTAGTAGGGACTTTTATTTCAGCACTAACATAAAGCTGTGTGTGTGGTTCTGTAGCCTTTGAGTCCACCGTCTGACTGCACAAGAGAGCAACGCAAAAGCAGAAGAGTTCAAAGGCAGTGGGAGAAGAGGAAGATGATGAAGAGATGACAGACCCAAACATTATCTGCCCTAAAGACACTTTTGAAACTGAAACCCAAGAGGTGCTTGGGGGTGCTGGATATTCAGCTGCCGTGGCTGAAGGCCGCAGGCTCCTGCCTCCCAATGAAACCTCCGTGGCTCCAGATGGCTCCCATACTGTCACCTGCACACTCACAGCCTCTCTAGCTGTCCCTGCCCTGCCTGCAGGTCAGTACCTCACACAGCTGTCCCTAGGAACATGTCTTTTAGTACTTCATCAGTTTGTGTGGCAGAGTCCTCAATGGTTTAAGGAGATAATGATAGAAAAGGCATTTGTTGATTTGAACTTCCTTGGGCAGATTCCTCAAGAAAATGGCAGTGGGACATGGGAGTGATTGTCACTGCTGACCGAAAACCTTTCCTGACTCCTTACTAGTCACAGTTATTCAAGTTGATGATCTTGACTGGTGATTATTAATCATTCACTGCCTAATAATGAAAGTCAAGGGTGGTCTTTGGCATATACACTTACCTTGAATGGTCATGACTTTGGGTGACTTAAAGGTGGTGTTGCCATTTTAGGGGAAGGCAGCAGCTGTTCAGCAGCTGAGCTGTGATTCTCCTGTGGTGCAGGGGTGTTGGGGTATAGCAGGAGCTGCTTTTTTTGAGCAGTGTGCAACTCTGCTTTATGGAAGTTCCCTGGGTAGCAGTAAATATGTTCCTTGGGAACTGCAGCCACTGATGTCACGCTGCAGGAAGAGAGGATGAAGAGGGGAGTTCCAGGAATTTTATGGGGCATTACAGTAGTTAAACCTGAGTGAGAACTTCAGGGTTGCACACGGGGATAAGAGTTTCATGTTCACAAGTCATCTGTGTTCAGTCAGTCATTTTCCACTTGTCCCAGTGGAATGCCTGTTACCATTTGCTCATTGCAGAGCATTAATTCCCCACTGAAAGTATCCTCTTTGATAACATTTAACACTTCCACATGATTCTAATATTCTCTCTAGGACAAAAGCAGGAGAAATCCAATCCCCCTGATAAAGGAGGAAAGAGAATACATGATGAATCAGGAACTGTACCAAGAACTCAACGTTGCTATCACATTGAGTACTTCCTTCTACCAGATGACCTCGTACCTAGAAAACTGGATTTGGTGTTGTTTGGAGTGGTTGCAAAGCTATTTACAGAATCTAGTTCCAAGGTAAAAGGGTAAAGCTAAGTAATCCCACATGTCATATATAGAAAGTAGGAGAATGTTTTCAGGTAGTTGCATATTGTTTTAACAGCTGCTTCAGCCTTGTCTGCACACACAGATACAGAACAAATATGAAGGACAGAACTTGCCTCTGCTAATAGAAGTTTATGCCTCTGATCTTTCTTGAGGAGAAAAAGATTTTTAAGGGACTTGGAGAATTTAGCAAGTTTTGTTTTGTTCAGGCTCATGTGAAACTGAATCCTGCACATTCAAATCCAGAGACCTAAAAATGAGATATGAATCCTTTTGAGTACACGTTGGTTTGGTAAGAAATTCTTTCTAAAAAGGTGAAGCTAAAAATTTGAAGCTAAAAATAATTACTTTGATTCTCCTTTCTTTTGAGAGAGACTGTTGGTTTTAAAGCAACCTGGATGCTCTCAGGTTTTGTCCTCTTTGATTGCTTCACGCTTCTGCTGAGCATCAGCATGATATTGAACAAAATGCACTTGGAAAGTTTCTGGTTAACATGTGTTATATTGTAAGTGGTGATGAGTGTTTTGTTCTTACAGCTTTCCACCACATACCTGTGAAGTTTAATCACCTTTTAATTTTATAAATAGCTATATATATATATATATATTTGCTTTTACAGTGTTCTGTTAAGTCTTCAGTCCACTATTTCATGCTGAGCAACAGCTTAATTGCTGTTTGTTCTCACCTCAGGTCTTCATACCAAAACTTGGCTTAGTATAAGAATACTTTGAATCCAGCAAATTATGTTGCTCTGACACAGCAATGGGGGTGAGGAGGGCATGTAAGAGGCAGCACAAGCTGGAGAAATCAGATACTTGGAGAGCAGTGGGGATAGTGGCCAGCATATGAATACAAGTTCAGCACTACTGGTCAGCTCCTGGAAAGATTTTCATCTCTTCTTTCAATAGGCTGTTACACCATGGGTGGAAAACGACAAGCTGTGGATATCGTGGAGCCATAGTGTTGATATCAGTGTCACTAATGAGTATCTAATAAAACTACGAGATCACAAAATCACTTTAAAAATCTGGAATACCAAGGGCAAAGTTGCCTCAAATGCAAAGCTTAGTAAACCAAATACTGTTTCTGGGGATGCAGAGGCTGTTGGTAAGTCTAATGCAAACAAGCACGTTATAAAACATACCTTGAAATTGTAGCTGCACCTGTTGGAAAGCTATTGTTGAGATTATTTGACATTCATGTGTCATTCCTACTAAAACAATTCCTGCTTGTTGGTGTTTTAATGAATGCATAAGTTTGGGAAAATGTTGGTGGCAGGAAAAGATAAATAGGTCTATGATCTGAACCTTTGAAAACCAGTGAGGGATTTGAGGCTGTTGGCTAGTAATGAATGCATTCATTGTTTCAAAGATGGATTTTTCTTTTTGTTGTCCTAAGAGGAAGCAAAACTTGTACAGCCATGCTCTTACGCTGTGCATCTTTGACTTTCTGTGACCTGATCTAGGTGAACCTGCTTCTGCAGGGGGATTGGACTGGATGATCTCTAAAGGTCCCTTCCAGCCCCCAGCATTCTATGATTCTATGATTCATTTTCTGCCTTTTCTTGTCTCCCACAACCTATCTATCTCTACATTTTGACCACGCTAGCTTGAAGATCAGTGGTTTCAAAGGCAGTTATTTCATAATTTATAGCTAATTTTTAATAGTCAAGTTAATTAGAGACTTTGTTAGGGCTCTTACAGACATATATGAAGTGAAATCTCAGTCTTTAAATACCAGGCAACCAAGTCTGAGATGAAACCTATAGGGAACAGAGTATCTTTTATTCTGACCTGATCTAGGTGAACTTGCTTCTGCAGGGGAGTTGGACTAAATGATCTCCAAAGGTCCCTTCCAACCCTGCCGTTTTATGATTCTGTGTCTTGAAACTACTGCTCAAATTAATTTTCCTACTGAAATATGCATCATTTGTTAGTAAAATACTGTGATTGTTCTCTCTTTCCCATGTGTGTGAGTGGGTGGGTATTTGGTGAGGTGCTCAGGTTCCAAATGCCAGTTAATACAGGGCTGAGTTTCTTTTGATTGAACTGAGATTAATTCCAAATCGAATGTTTGCTCAAGATCTGGTGGGATCTGTCAGCAAATAGGCTTTGCAGTTGGTAGACATTTCTGACAGCACTTGGTTTTGCTCTTTAGGGTATGTTGAGCACCTGAATAGCTGCTCTTGAGGAGCAGAGACTTGTTTGCGGTAGAGTCAAGAGCAGCCTTACCTTTTAGCCACAGGAGGAAGCCAAGACATAGGTTTCACAGCTTCCCCTCCTGAAGCTGCTCCCTGTCAGAGGAGTCTGTATGGTGAAGTCCTCTCAGCTCACTGACAGGGCTCTTTGCAGTCTCTGTATTCTGGGATTCCCACAAGCCTCAGCTGCCCCAATACTTTCTCCTGAATATGTATTGCTGTGCCATACGCAGAGAAGAACAAGTTCTACTAGATTCTTCTGTGGGCTTTTGAGGTAAATCTCAATAACTGGTAATTTTTGTCTGCAGAGGAGCAGAATTGAAGTCTAAGAGTGGCTTCTATAGATAGTAGGAAGAGGGGAAGAGGTGCCATGGGAAAAATCATTGCTCAGTGTTCCAGTGGCCCAACCAAACTAAGCAATGGAATTGAAACCTGGGAATTGATTTTATCGTAACTCTCTTTTTTTTTCCCCTGTTAGATGATGTAGAAAACACAGTGCTATTGCAAAGAAAATTATTTGAAGAGAGTCAACCAGCACCCAGCTGTATAAAAATCAAAGCAGCAAAGGCATCCAAGGCATGGAAAGAGTCTTCAGCTCTTCCTACTGAAGGTAAACATTTGAAAACTGGAACTGGTTTATGGGTGAAAAGGGCAGGGGAATGCAATGACTCCTTGAAAAATGGGTGAGCAGGAGCAGGACTGAGGAACCCTCTGAGAGAACGAGGTGAAGAAGACTGAGGGTGTTGTAATTAGAATGAATTGCTGGTAGCTTTGGAAGAGAGTTGGGACAGAGAAGAGAATAGCTTTGGAAGAGAGTTGGGACAGAGAAGAGAGTCTCATGTGATGCTATTGAAGGACACCAGAAAAAAGCATCAGGGTTGTCTGCTGCTTCATGTTTGTCAGTGATTGTGTTAACATCTAGAGCCATGACTAAAATAAAAGTTCCCACATTCTTGCTCTTTGTCTGCTGTTGGCAAATATCTGGAATCCAGATGGAGAACTATGAAAGTTTATTCCTGACCTTGATGGGATCCCATTTGTCTCCAATGATGTAGCCTTGAGAACCTGCTGCAATTCTGCCACAAATGTCAACAGACTCTGCCCTCGTGTCCAGTTCTCCATCTAGCACCAACGTGTTTGTAGCTGCATCTTCTTAAACGCTGCTGCTAGCTTTCCTTGTTCCTTCTGGAGCCCTGCTCGTGGTGCTGGCCAGAGGGTGATGGGATGAAGGTGCAACACAAAAAGTTCCATTTAAACATAAGGAAAAACACTTTCACTGTTTCAGTGAGGGAGCCCTGGCCCAGGCTGCCCAGGGAGGGTGTGGAGGCTCCTTCCTTGGAGGTATTCAAGACCCACCTGGACACGTTCCTATGTGACCTGATCTAGGTGAACCTGCTTCTGCAGGGGGGTTGGACTGGATGATCTCTAAAGGTCCCTTCCAACCCTGCCATTCTACAATTCTGTGATGATAATATGGTTTCCTCCTCCATCAGCATCTGATGCAGGGCTGCTGACATTGTGTTGGGGAGCACTGTGTCACCAGCTCCACTTAGTTCTCTGTTTTTCCTAATCATTAATGACATGCATCGTTGGAGTAGATTAATACCTGGTGTAATTAGGCAGGCAGAATGGATCTGTGTTTTGGTAGCAGTGCCATCTAGTGAGAGACCCAGAGAGGATCAATGGACCAAATATTGTCGTCTGCAAAGGCAGAAAGTGTGTTCAAATGGATGCAGGGCAGGAACACAGCTTCTGGTTCAGATGACTGGAAGACCACCATTCAACGTTTTGACTGCCTGTTAACCCATTGTGTGATAAGGAAGAAAGGAATGTCCTGCAGTTTGCTTTAGGTTTCTTTTCACTGACTTTGAAAAACTATGTGTGCTGTTTGGTGTAGTGTTACCTTGTGCTCTGTGAAATAGGTAAGTTGTTGCAGTTTCTCAGTGTCCTATTTATAGCCTGGTATTGCATTAGTCCATCTTTGCTACTTCCAGGTAGTGGCAAATATTGTTCTTTGTTGTGGGGAACATATTCAGCTATTCAAGTGCAATTTCTCCTTGCCTCCATACCATATTGATTTGCTCTAATCTCACTGTAATTAGGGCTAGTACATTGTGAGGTTAAATGTTGGGTGATTAACACTGAAATCTGTGACTGTAATGTGGTTCTTATCCGTAATTAAATGACATTGGCAGGCTGGTGGATGTACTATACCGTATTTCTGGCACTCATAAAGTGGTGACTCAATATCTGGATATTTCTACACATTCTATAAGAGATCTGGACTCTGGTAACATTGTGAGCATTTGCTGGAATAGCAATTGGAGCAGTTTATTAGTGTTCCTGTGTGACCTGATCTGGATGAACCTGCTTTGGCAGGGAGGCTGGACTAGATGATCTCTAAAGGTCCCTTCCAACTCCTACCATTCTTTTGCTTACAACACATAAGCAAAAGTAGTGTACTGTTTCTTGTGTATGCAGTCTTTCAGGCATTAAGATACGTTATTGACATCAGTACCTACTTAAGCACAGAAAGGACATGCAGTGCTATCAAAATATTATTATTTGGATATTCTCACCTCACTTTAATAACTTGTTAATTCTTAATTGCAGCTTAGTAGTTATTATGGAACTGTTTTTTTCTCAGAAGTAAAGAATAACTGTCTCATTATGTTTTAGTTTGTCTGCATGGTCTCTCAAAATCCCTCAAAAAACATTTGATTTTATAAGTTTTAGGCTTATTCAAACTCATCCATGACATGGAGACAGGAATTAAATGGATCATGCTTTTGAGTTACTTGCATGAGACTTCTCGCCACGTTTTCCTAGAGCTTTGCAGATGCATTTTGTTAGCCTTATTAGAGTTATCAAAACATAAAAGTACTTAATGATAAACTTAACCTCTTTTAATTCATCAGCAGAAACTGATATGAATGGACTAGCAAGATCCGATTGTGGTTTGCCACATCCATCAAGGACAGATGACGCCTGTACAGTAAGGTAAGAATGTTGTACTTGCACTGGGAAATGTTTGTGTGTTAAGATACAGCTGAAGATGTGGAGTTGTTTTTCAGTATCTATTTTGTTTTACTATTTTATGGTTCTGCTGTCCTTTCAGAAGTGGTGAACTGCTGTTTTTTGCACCCGTGCCATCTGATTATAGGAAAGGAGCAAAAGCATCAAGATGCCCTTTCATCACAGAATTGTAGAATGGCAGGGTTGGAAGGGACTTTTAGAGATCATCTAGTCCAACCTCCCTGCAGAAGCAGGTTCACCTAGATCAGGTTGTTAATAGTGTATGTAGAGTGAAGTAGCTGTTTGTGAAAGAATGACATAAAATGACAGGCTTGGCTTGGCTTGCTTGTTGATGCCTGTTTTTTCTTCCCTTCACTCGTACCTTTTGACTTCAGATAATGTGGGATAAGACAGTGTCACTGAGGCTAGAGGAGGAACGAGGAGTTATTCTGCTGCTAGTTGCTTGACTAAAAGTGTTAGGACGTGGCAAAAGCTCAGAGTGGTGCTGTTCAGGGTACCTCCTGCATTCTGAAAGGTTGAAAGTAGGGTCAGCACTAACAGTTGATTAGCAGAGCAGGCTTTGCTGGCATGTGAGCTCAGTGCAGCAACTCTGTAACTATGAATTTGTATTGGATCAAGTTACCATGAGGTCATTTTCTGAGGCTATTAAAGTAACCCTGAGTTTATCCTGCTGTGGTAGCATAATTCCCTATTTGTTCTTTTCTGCTTTTAGGAGCAGTCATTCACTGTTTGGTTTAATAAGTCATTTGTTTTAATAGTTTTCAGTAGTAAAATTCTTAACAATTAGCACATAACTCTCAGAGGCTGTAGGAAAGGTTAAAGGGTTCAGGACTCGAGAAACCAACATCTAAAAAGAATCACATTTGCTTGGGCATTATTTGTAATGGAAACCTTTCCCTTGAAACAGGAATGAGTCATGATTAGGGTGTATCTCAGATACACCACCCAGAACGTCACCTAAAACACATATGAACTATTAAATTACTTTCTCAAGGTTCCTGTTCTGTCTCTAAAGAATAAGTTGGTGATAGCATGAGAAAACAAATCCACTCCTCTGTTCTCTGGTGTGCTTTCTCCTTCCTGTTGCTACCCCAGGGTTAAGAATCTCTCCTGAACAAGATGTGGTCTGATTGTTGTTCTGCTTGAAAGATAATGACATCGATGAAAGGGCTCTTAGTGCCTTCAGCACACACTGATGGACTGGGCTTTGCAGGTGAACGTCGCTGGGCAGTTTGTATGTCATGAGAACAGCAGCATGTCTGCTGAGTGCATCTGTAAGTGAATGTTGCAGCTGCAGAAAGAGAACAGGCATTTGTCGACATGAAGAAAATGTACAATGTTGAATTGCAGGTGGAACAAAAATGTTTAGTTTATTTCAGATGGTTCTCATTGAAGTGCAAAAGCGTCTTTAAGAAAACCCCATTCTCCCAGCTAGCCACCTTGCTTGAAGTTCCCAGCCTGTATTCTTTTGAGCTGCTAGACTCTGAAGGCTTCTTTAGCAGAGGTGCTCTATTGTAAGGATCTTTGATTTTTCATCAATGCCTTGTTACATCACCTTGCTTAATTGTTGCTTTGCTGCCTATTTGATTTTTAACAGTCCTTAATTTCTGGTCTATAAACTAAATGGACACTTCCAATTCATGTCCACCAAATTGCAGCTTTTGCTAATTGAGGCATTTCTTTCTGCATTGTATTTTTGAATCATAGAATGGTAGGGGTTGGAAGGGACCTTTAGAGATGATCTAATCCAACCCCCCTGCTGAAGCAGGTCCCAGCTAGATCAGGTCACACAGGAACATGTCCAGGCAGGTTTGGAAAACCTCCAGAGAAGTAGCCTCCACACCCTCCCTGGGCAGCCTGGGCCAGGGCTCCCTCACCTCACAGGAAACAGAAAATGAAAATAAATACCATGGTAAAATAAAATGAGGCCCTCTGAAGCTTCCTAACTGCTAGAATCAGATGGGCCAATGTATTTATATCTTATATCTCTGTTTGTGATAATAGAGAGGAAAAAACAGCCCTTAGAATGGGACTTGATTTGTTAATGGCTTATGGGAGGAGATAACTATTCAGTGCAAACATGAGTTGGTGTTGTTAAAACTAGGTAGGGTTTTGACTCCAGAAGCGCCATTGGTGAAATCTCGCTCTGTAACTCAGGATGTGAGCTGTTGCTGCTTTTTGTCCCATGAGCATGTCTTTTCTGCCTGAAGATGAGTTTCCAGGTTGTGTAAGGCTTCATGTAGAACCCCAGGATGTTACCTTACTTCTGACTCGTTCTGCATTTTATAAGCATCTGAGTTGCTGAAGCATAAGGATATTTGAAGGACGTTTCTCAGTTTAAATCTGAAACTGTGGTTGCTTGTGCTGTTGCAGTTCCTTTGCGTGCATTTCTGCTCTCTGTCATGCCCTTAACAACATTCTGGTGAAACATGAACAGATGAGATCAGTGTTTGGAAAGATGAAGAACATGTGTTTAGTCTTCCTGCAAACATAACTTCCAATGCTGATTAATTGGAATAGAAATCATTGTTAGGTAGAAATATTCCAATATTTTTCCAAAAACCATTGCTGGGAATACATTTATATATCTGAGCATTCTCCTTCCACCTGTCCTGTGGCTGTGGTGTTGTTTCTTTCCAGCTTCATGTCCAAAGACCTGCTATCATAGTGACCTTTCCTTGTGGAAGACTAGTGAGTTACCTGACAGGCAACCTGCACGTTTACTCTAAAAGCAAATCTGAAATTCAAGAGGTTATATTTTACCTTTATGGGCAAAGTTTTGCTGCTCCTTTGCACACCTGGAAGAGAGGAATTCTTCTTTTCTTTTTTCCTAAAGAATCGGCATCCTTCATCCCTGATTTTGTGTCCAAAGTCTCCAGCCAAGGAAATACTGGATGAAAGTCACAGGGACTGTGTACCACTTTTCTTTGCTCAAATTTGCTCCAGAAAAATTCTTAGCGCTGCTGTAAATGCCCACATGTGGTCTGATATCCTCTGTGCTTTAACCAACAAATCCACCAGTAAATTCCATGTTCCCTCTGTGAACTCCACACTACAGTTTCCTTCATTCATTCCCAACACTGGGAAGTTCCTAAATACAATGATGGTCTCTAGACTCAGTGATAGCTGATCTCAGTTATCACTAGGATCCTTTTTGAAGCATCTCTGAGGATGAGTAGTTATACGGGAAATGCTTGGCTTAATCTGGGTAATGAATTGTTCATATTTTTAGGGCTATCACCATACAGTGCTTCAAGCTTCACAGTCAGTCTTGATTTGTTGCTCCCTGCATGGATACCTGTCTGAATTAAAATGGTGTTTGTGAAGCAACTGAAGAACTTTAGACCTCAGAGATTAAAATTCTTGGGAGGAGGAGGAAGAAGAATAGCTGTTTGAAAGATTTAATGACAAGGATAAAGGGAAGATGTTGCACTTATTAATGAATCTGGAGAAAATGCTGTAGAAGGACTGTGATAGATAATCTGAGACAATATTCATCACCAGACAGCCTTAAAGCCATCTGTGTGAGCAGCAGGTAGTCAGGGAGAGCTGAATGATATGCCCCAGGCAAGTAAAACCAGCCACGCTCAGAGAAGCCTCAAAACCTCACAAAACAGCATCAAATGCCTTTATTTTCTGGCTGCCATGATTCTGAATCACTCCTGTAAAGCTCAGTAAAACACTGACCAGATTTTGTGGTTCCTGGAGTAAAAATTTCTTGGCCTGACATTGCATTTCCTTGAACTGCATTTAAAATTCTCCCCCATTTCTGTTCCCCCCCGTTGTGAGGAAGCTTTAAGGCTGAATGTGTTCTTCCCAGATAAACCAGTTTAGATGTGGCATGTCCTGTACAACCAATATCCAGGTACAATATATAGCAATGGTCTGAGGACAGAGGCAACAAAATCCTTTATCCAAGAGATTGAAAGTGCAGTGAGATTCATCTCTGTTAAACAGCCTTTTCTGTTGCTGCTGAAAAATGACTCTCAATCAGAAACAATAGTATGTCAAATTCTTAAGAAGTGTGAGTACTCCAGGGAATAAAATGTGTGATGTCTTGTGGGGAGCCTTTTACAGCAGTGGCTGATATCACAAAGCCTGGGAAGCTTGTTAATGCTGAAACTACCTGACAGCATTCTTACCTGCATTTTCTCCCTAAGAAGGCAGTTGCTCCTATAATAGGGTAAAACTGTATGAATTTCTTCCCTGTTGAGGTGAGGGAGCCCTGGCAGGGGCTGCCCAGATGGGCTGTGGAGGCTCCTTCTCTGGAGACATCCCAACCCAGCTGGATGAGTCCCTGTGTGCCCTGATATAGGTGGTGCTGCTCTGGCAGGGAGGTTGCACTGGATGAGCTTTCCAGGTCATTTCCAACTCTTGACATTCTGTGATTCTGTAAATCCATAAGGAAGATATTGTAATATGTGCTACAAGATATTTTACCTTTACCTTATGCATCTCTCCAGGTACTTACTTGGTCTCTTACTGAAGAGAGAGCGACTATGTATCCTGTTGATGTCCTTTTTTGGTCTCTTTACATTTATATTCTGGCAGTTGAGTATTTTTACATTTGGAATGACTTGTTTTAATTTGAAAAATCTGTACATTGTACTTGTACATCATGGCATGGCAGGGATTTGTCTTTTTCCTTTTTCTGTATTTCTTAAATAACTTCAGGTCTTTTTAATGCTTTCAGAAATATGACATTTCCAAAAACCAGATTTCTGGATGAGGCCCAGCTGCTGAAGCAGAAAGCAGTGTCTGGTTCTCCAGGTAATTGAGCTTCAAAAGAAACTGAGAAGAATTATATGGGAATTCTGACATAGGGAGCAGACAAAATGGCTTTAAAAAGGTTTAAAAGGGTGAACATGGGAGTCTGTTTATGGTTGTTTAAATTATTTTCTTGTGTTTTTTTTTTTTGTTTTGTTTTGTTTTATTTTTTTTCTTAAGAATTCCAGATGAAAACAGATCAGAAAAGAGTGATGGGAGCTGTGCTTTACTCAGCTCTGCCATGAGCTTTCTGTGTCTCTTCAGTCTCTTCCTTTTTTGATGTCCTTTGCTAGCAATGTGAAACAGGGATGATGATGCTACCACTTGCACCATTTCATGAGGGAAGTGATGGATTTTTGCAAGGGATATGGGTGTGCAATAATGAAATTTGCACACCAGAGTCATGTTGGAGCTCAAACAACTGTTCCAGCTGCGAAATGACCAAACTGTTGCTTCCTATTGCTTGCACCACTCTTTCTCCTAGAGGCCAGGTTTTGATCTGTGGTTTAGAGCCCATTTGTATTTCCAGTGCTGGTTCATGATGTCAAGTGAAAAACCACAGCCCCACTGAGTGATCATAGAATCATCATAGAATGGCAGGGTTGGAAGGGACCTCTAGAGATCATCCAGTCCAACCCCCCTGCAGAAGCAGGTTCACCTAGATTAGGTCACACAGGAATGTGTCCAGGTGGGTCTTGAAGCCCTCCAAGGAAGGAGCCTCCACACCCTCCCTGGGTAGCCTGGGCCAGGGCTCCCTCACTGAAACACTGGAAGAGTTTTTCTTATGTTTAAATGGAATCTTTTGTGTCCCAGCTTCATCCCATCACCCCTTGTCCTGTTGCCAGATACCATAGAAAAAAGTGCTGCCTCAATCTCATGACAGCCACTCTTTAGATATTTGTAAATGTTAATAAGATCCCCCCTCAGACTCCTTCAGACTGAACAGCCCCAGGTCCCGCAGCCTTTCCTCATATGAAAGATGCTCCAGTCCCCTGATCATCTTGGTGGCCCTGCAGTGGCCTCTCTCCAGCAGTTCCCTGTCCCTCTTGAGCTGAAGAGCCCAAAACTGGACACAGGACTCCAGATGAGGCCTCATTGGGGCAGAGCAGAGGAGGAGCAGAACCTCCCCTGTCCTGCTGCCCACACTCTTCTTGATGCCCCCAGGCTGCCATTGGCTTCTTGCCCAGAAGGGCACGTTGCTGGCTCGTGGTCACTTTATTCTCAGCCAGGACTCCCAAGTCTCTCTCTGCAGAGCTGCTCTTTAGCAGTTTGACCCCCAGCCTGTCCTGATGCATGAGGTTGTTCCTTCCCAGGTGCAGGACTCTGCACTTGTCCTTGTTGAACCTCAAGAGGTTCCTCTCTGCCCAACTCTCAGCCTGTCCTGATCCCACTGAATGGCAGCACAGCCTCTGGAGAATCAGCCAGAGGCTGGGAGCAGTTTGGTGCCAGCAGGGAACTTGCTGAGGGTCCCTCTGTCCCCTCATCCAGGTTGTTGATGAAGATGTTGAACCAGACTGGCCCCAGAACCCATCCCTGTGGAACTCCACTGGCCACAGGCCTCCAACTCGCTTCTGTGCCATTGATCCCCACCCTCTGGGCTCTGTCATTCAGCAGCTCTTCATCCACCTCACCTCCACTCATCCCAGCCACACTGCCTGAGCTTTCTGATGAGGATGTTATGGGAGACAGTGTCAAAAGCCTTGCTGAAGTCATGTTCTCTTGTGGGTAGCTCACAATAGAGGAAGGCCCTATGAAAGATGGGAGGAGATAACCACCACCACAGCTGACACCAGAGCATGGATTCACTCACCCATGTTAAACAGCATCTTTGTCTGGGGAAACCCAGCGTGGCATCACAGGGCTGCAGCACACATTGCCCCCAGCACACATTGTAGAAAGCACATTTCCTTGTCAATAAGCATCACTGGGCATGAGTGGTAACATTCAGCTGGGGTATTGTTCGATCAAAATAAATGAATGCACCAATGGTTTCAACCCAGTCATTACCTGACAGATGTTTTCTGTTGCTGTGGCAGAAGTTGGTGCACAGAGCTTATGTGGACAGAGCAGTAAAGAAAACATGAATGCCAAACAAGGTGTGCAGAGATATAGGTCTCTAAAAGCACAGACAGTGGTAGGCAGCTTGGGCTGCAGCACTGGAGTGTGTTTGAAGAGCTTCACACTGAACCACATCCACTGTCTTTTACCTTCTGGCTCTGGTTTGGTCTTTCTTTCCCATGACTCTGAAGACCTGACTTATGCCATCAGTTCTACATGATTCTCTCTCAGACTTCCCATGGGGGATTGGACTAGGTGATCTCTAAAGGTCCCTTCACAACCCTGCCATTCTATGATTCCATGAGCTATTTCTTTCAAAACTGAGGCAGCTCGTTTACAAGCTTTCACTAAAGACTTTACACACTTTGTAGGGAATTCTCTGTGTGGGTTATCCTTCCAGTTGAGTGATAAATTTGTCCTTAAAACAGTCTGCCATTCCTTTTATTATAGGAATAATAATAAAGCAGCAGCAGTTATATTTCTGCACTTCTTTTAAGTTGCTGTGTTTACTTACTGCACTTTTTGTCATACTCAATCTACTCATCCTTAAAATATGTGCTTGCTTAGTTAACTGACAGGACAAAGCTGAAGCCAGGGTGTAGATACTTGAGCCTGGGACTGACAAGGCTGTTACTGGTTGGGTAAAGAGTAGATCTGGGTGAAAGGAATTGGGGAAGTAATTACTCAGCCACATGAAAATGACAAATAATAATGAGTTTATCTACATATCATCCTTGTGAGGCAAAGGAGTGACAATACTCCTGTTCTGTAGATGTGGAGGTATAAAACACAGGTTTCTGGTAACAACAGAATACATATCACAGAGAGTACTGGCTATGTGTCATAATGCCTAGATGTGAGGAAAGAGTAGTAAGGTGGCAAAGAGGCTTTTCTTGTTGGTAATCCCATGAATTTCTAACGCTTGCTGTTGCAAGTTTAACTTTCTTGTATAGTAGAGACTCTATATTTAGTGTAGTGGGCTGTGCAATGGAAGTTGAAGCGCATTGCAATACTGCCCTAAGTTGGTGTTCACTTCTGTTTCTAAGGGTGATGCTGAATTATGGCACCTACTGCAGCACATTAGAAATTGTTTCTTTGATTAATTGCAACAAAATGTTTTTCCTCCTTCCTACTTAGCCCTACCCTGCCTTGCATCAACAGGTGGAAGAGGTTCTGGTGCTAAAAGAAACATTGCTGCTACTATGGCAAAGAAATCTGGCATTGCTTCACTGCAGTTAGATGTCATGCCTCTCCTCGCAGGTATTGTTCTGTCAGGGAGGGAGCAACGTGCTGGGTGTACCCATTGTCTGCTCCTCTGGAGCCTGCCTGATGGAAACTGTCTTGAGAGATCCCCAGGAAATGTCATGGTTTGGAAAAAAACTGACTGGTTAAGAAAGACTGGGCATTTGGTGTAGATCTGGAGGATGCTGATGTATGTTCAGAGGTCTGTGTGCTCTGAAGGGCAGAGCAGCAAAAGCAATTCAATGCTGTAGTTCTCTTCAGCATGTGCATCTCAATTCTTTTGTGCTCTTTGATTTAGAACATGTTGAAAATGGGATGTTGGTCAGAGCAGAGTGGGTTATTTCTGTTGTTTTCTGGCTCTAACTAGATCAACATTCATTATTAATACATGAAGTCCTATTTTTGTGTGCAATGAGTGAAATACTCCCTTTGTTCTGTGCATGCAGCCAGAAATGGTATGTCATGCAGCATGGAACTCAGCTGCTGAGTGTGTGGGTGTGGCAAAGCTGCTTGCAGAGAAGCCACTTTGTTTAGGGGTGCTTGTTTCCCTGTAAGGAAGAGTTTCATTTGGATGAAAAGTCTCTGAACTGCTTTAATTTTTGTGTTTGTGCTGTAGGTTTGCAGCTTGAAACAGAAATAGACTTGTGTGTGCTTTCAGCAGTCAGCCCAAGTAGGGCTTCTGACACTACTTTGGGGACTATTTCCTTCCTCCTGTAAAAGATAATATTTGAAACACATAAAACAACACTTTTGGTTTATTTGAATACAGATTCAGTGGAGGTTTGTACTTAATTGCATCAAACTTAGGTGCCTTGGTGGCATTGCTCCTATAATGGTATTTCATCTTCTGTGTTTAAAAAGGAGAAGCAGCAGTAATCTGTCGTCTGACAGAGAAGAATCTTGAAGTGTTAGATGCTTACATGACCTTCACTGTGGAAACACCCCTTCTATCTGAGAGACAGAGACGTGAGCTGAATCCCCTGATTATAAGGATTAAATCAGCTACCTGCCTCCCAAACACACCCCTGCCAATAGCAGTGCTGCAGGTAACACATCCCACCACATCTTTGTGAATTTCCTTGTCACCCTCAAGTAGCTTTACTTAAAATATGGGCATGGGCTTAAAGGTCACTTAGAGAATAGGGCTGAGCATATTTCCTGAGAAACATGTGGTGTGATTAGTGTCTGTGTAATCACAGGCACTGGCAGCAACACAGCAACTCCTGTGTTTTCCAGGGCCAATGATTGATGTATAGTCATCCCATATGAGTATTATATGTTGTTAATATGAAAAGTGAATTTAAGGTCAAAGGCTTTGGGTTGCAAGAGCTCTCTTGCTTTGATCCTCATCTGAGGTGGAATTAGAAGGGAATGGCATATGAAGGATCTGCTTCAAATTGCATCAGCTTGATCCTTAACATTAGTAGGATGTTTTCTTGTTGTTCATGTGAAAATAGTTTAATAATATTATGTCAGGAACTTTATAATGGTATGTGTAGTGCTGTGGTGGAGTTTCACACTGCAGGGCTTGTGACAGGCCAGGCAAGTGGGCTTAGAGAAAGGGGGGAAATGACAGTATCTGTGCAACATTAATGAAGGAGACAAAACCACTCTGTCAGTTGTAATGCAATTTGCAGAGGGACCATGGAAGTTTTGACCTTGTTTCTCTTGCCAAGCAGGGTACTGGGGAAAAGAGACTTGAGGGTGCTGATGGACAGCAGGATGAGCCTGAGCCAGCAAGGAATGCCCATGCCAATGGCATCCTGGGCTGGATTAGAAGGGCTGTGGGTAGTAGGTGGAGAGAGGTTCTGCTCCCCTTCTACTCTGCCCTTGTGAGACCACATCTGGAATGTTGTGTCCAGTTCTGGGCCTCTCAGTACCAGAAGGACAGGGAGCTGCTGGAGAGGGTTCAGTGCAGGGACACAGAAATGATGAAGGGAGTGGAGCATCTCCCCTCTGATGAAAGGCTGAGGGAGCTTGGGCGCTTTAGCTTGGAGGAGACTGAGGAGTGACCTCATTCATGGTTACAAATACATAAAAGGCAGGTATCAGGAGGCTGGAGCCAGGCTGTTCTCACTGATGGCCAATGACAGGACAAGGGGCAAAGGGCACAAGCTGGAACAGAAGAGGTTCCAAAGAAACACAAGGAAAAACTTCTTCCCTGTTGAGGTGAGGGAGCCCTGGCAGGGGCTGCCCAGATGGGCTGTGGAGTCTCCTTCTCTGGAGACATTTCAGCCCAGCTGAATAAGTTCCTGTGTGCCCTGCTCTAGGTGCTGCTGCTCTGGCAGGGGGGTTGCACTGGATGAGCTTTTGAGGTCCCTTCCGAACCTCAAGATTCAGTGATATAGTGTGGAATTGCAATTGTTAGGATAGTCCTTGGAAGGCAGCCTCTGCTCTGTGCATGCTGCCGTGGTGTTGATGGATGCTTACATGGGGGAACTGCAATGAATACTGGGGAATGAATCCCCCTGTTTGCCTCCTTCAGTTGGTACAAAAATGGCTAATCATGGAGACTATGTGGTCCATTCCCTACAGTATCTCTGGATACTTGTTGAATTTCCTGATGTCTAGCTGTAAGCATTTATTTTAGGCCTTGAATCCTCCAGGTGAATGCATAGGAAGAAACAAAAAACCTATAGGAGCCATTGCAGTCCCCAACATGCTCCTTTAATGGTCTATAAACAGCCATTGCAGTCCCCAACATGCTTCTTTAATGGTCTAGAAAAACTATGGGAGTTTTTCTGACACATTTGGGAAGTCAATAAAGTCAAGGACAGGCAGATGAAGGAGACAATATGTTTCCCCAAACCAGGATCCAGCCATGTGGAATGCTGCCTTGGAAGACCAGAGTTTGTGCTATGAAGTACATCACCCATACCTTATCTACTAGAAAAGCTGATGCTTCTGTGAGGTTCAAAGGAACAAGGTTAATGCTGCCAATGCCTGTTTCTCTTCATCTTTTGTTTTTCTTTAGAGATTGTGTGTTCCTGTCTACTGCAAATACAAATTCCACAACTTCCCAGCTCATCAAACTCATGGACAAGTCCACGGGACTCATGTGTACTTTAAGGACATTAACGTGCTTCTGACAGGGACAATGAAACCTGAGGAACTACAGAGGTGTCTCAGAGGTCCACCTTTGGAGATTGAAGTTCATGATCGGGATAGAAACATGGAAGCCACCACCAAAAAGCCATCTTTCCTGGGGGAAGGTGAAGCTGATGAAGAAGTGGGTAAAGTGAGCTTCCTTGCCTGCAAATCCTCAGCCTGTGATATGTTTACGAAGAGGCAAGTGTGGCACCCACATGGCGTAGCTAAAGTCAGCCTGACTGACTTAGCATTGGGCACGAAGTTCTTGACTGTCAGTGCTCCCATTCGTAGCTGCTCAGTTCCAGATGCAGCTGCTTTCAGTGAGAAGGGTGAAAATGAGAAAGCAGGAAAAGCAGTGAGTAGTTTTCCCTTTCTGCCAGTGGGACATTACCTGGAATCGGACTCGCTGCTGAAAGTGCGAGTGGAAATGACTGTGCCCTTGGAAGTGCCTGCAGCAACCGCTGCTGCTTCAGCCACAGGTTGCCCCTATGGGTGTATAATCTACATTTTTGACTATAACAATTCATCTTTCTTACATGATTTGGTAGAAGAGATCACAAAACTTAATGCTGAAGCCCTCGGGCTGGACGGCTGTCCTGCACACCTCACTGGAACTTCTCTTGCCGCACTGAAGCTGAAAACCACAGCTCAGAAAGTTTCTGAGTTGGATATTGTTACTGGCTTTCACTTACTAGATGGGACAACTCATCTCTTTGTATTGGAGGGATTAAAAGATAAAGCAATCAAGAAACTATGGGACAGACACTTTGAGAGGTAACTTTGTGGGGTTTCATCAGTTAGTTCCTTAGATGCAGAGGTTGTAATTGGAGTTACACCTCCCTCATCCCTTGCTACAGAAAGACAGGTGAGCAAGTGAAGAGCTGACCTTCTCTATG
Source organism: Urocolius indicus (assembly GCA_013401255.1). Taxonomy (NCBI): domain Eukaryota; kingdom Metazoa; phylum Chordata; class Aves; order Coliiformes; family Coliidae; genus Urocolius; species Urocolius indicus. The sequence continues at coordinate 36,900 of WBNH01003206.1, read as the reverse complement.
TGCTTTTAGTGGATATGAGTCCCAGTGGCTGGTTCACTTGAGACATCATCTTTTCATCTGTATCACCTAACACCATAGATCATCCACGTAGAGTTAGAATGAGAAGGATGGCAACATGCGCTTGAGTGTTTTGTTCAGCTGCTACTTGGTTTGTGGAAGCAAAACTATGATCTGCCAGTTGTAAACAGTGACAGAAAGTACTCAGTGGCTTCTACAGCAAAAAAAAGTCGCCATGAGGAGGCTGGACTTCAAGCTCTTCCTTCCTTGGAGATGAGGGGAACGTGACAAAGTTAATGTCTCCCTCAGATTTTGTGCTTAAAAGTAATTGATCTTTTTTCCACCACTGTAGCACGTTGTTAAAGCTTTCCTGTGGTGCTTTATCACTTGTTTGTTTGTTTTGTTGAGGAGTTTTTTTGTTTGTTGGGATGTAGATGATCTCTAGAGGTCCTTTCCAATCCCTACCAGTCTCTGATTCTATGAAGTCCCTTCACTGCAGTTACTGAGATTATGTATGGCTTGGAAAGTTGTCTCCTGTGCTCACCTATAACCTAAATTGAAGCTTTTTTTCCCCTGCCTCAGTCTGAATGTTGACATTTTGTAGTAGAAATGAGGCTGTTAAGAGGCACAACACTGATGAAACTGAGGTGAGCTTCAAGTGTTTGCCATGCAGCTTACAAGGAAAACACTTGCAAACCCAATTGTGTTATCAGAATTTTGATACTTTCTATGTGATTTTGTCCAGAATAGCTATTTCACAAGACTCCACATGAAGGGAGTAGAGTAAGAGCTTCCAACTAAAGGACAAAGGCAAAGCAGTTTCATGAGAAGGGAGTAATGCAGAACTGAGGGAAGCTGAGACATGGGCTGCTCGTCTCAACTTTGTCACTCTGTTACAGGACTTACAGAAGTGGAGGTGGGCAACTAGAGATCCTGTATCACTCAGAGGTGTGTTTCCCTCACCGCCTGTACACAGACCTGGAAGCTATTTTCTATCATTTCCACCTCCGTCAGCCCCTCATCAACATAACAAAGCAGCCTCAGCTCTACATCAGGGGGATGGTTCCTCAGGCATGTTTCCAGGCCTTGACCAGGTATGAACTCCTCCAGAATCACAGTCCAGAAATGAAGAAATGTTAGCAGGGCGGCCAAGGAAGAATTTCTTCCCTGTTGAGGTGAGGGAGACCTGGCAGGGGCTGCCCAGATGGGCTGTGGAGGCTCCTTCTCTGGAGACATTCCAACCCAGCTGGATGAGTTCCTGTGTGCCCTGCTCTAGGCAGGGGGGTTGCAGTGGATGAGCTTTCCAAGTCCCTTCCAGCCTTTCAGATTCTGTGATTCTGTGATATTGATACAAGACAATAATACCTTTTGGTTACTTTTTTCCTGATGAAAGCAATCTGTGGGCCTGACGGGTAACTCAGGTAAGACAGAAGAGTGTGGGTTTCTAACTGCTGGTGCAGAGGTAACTGGCCACTTGTAGTCTGGGCAGGAATTTATGCATTGTAAAGAAAAGAGGGGTGTACCAGTAGGGTGGTACAGCAGAAAACACCTGAGTATAACTCAATGTAAGAATGAGAGAATTCCTGTGTCAGAAGCGTCAGCTGGGAAGGATTTACTCCTCTGATGGAGACAGAAAGTCGCTTCAACTAAGTGGGGAATTCTAAAAACAGTCTTCCTAAGGCAAACTAGAGAAAGGAAGAGTTTTGTGAGAGCTGGGAGAATATGGTTCCTGTTCCTGGCTCTTTGTTTGAGGGTTTTGTTGCATGATTCGTGTGGGGTCTCTGCCAGGTGCCTCACTTTGTCAGCACACAGGTATTCACAGCTCTTTGCCTCAAAGCTTCTCTGATGTGACATCTGATGAGATGGATTAAAGAAAGAGTGTGAAGTCTTACCTGTATACACCTCTATCTATCTGTACATTATGAAAAAAAATGTATGTGTGACTTTATTGTGGCATTTTTTGCTTTGTAAATTCAGACACATCTGCTGAGGGGTGAAAAAAGGCACCATCCATCTTTGCTGTGAGCAGCTTGGGCCTGGAAGGCAGAGGTGAACTGTGATTGCTTTCTTGCTTGCTAGAAATAGACTGGCTTGTTTAGATTAACTTCTGACCTGAAGTCCTGCAAAGCTGATTTGAACTGAATAGGGACATTTAGTCTTGAGACAAGAAAGAGTCTCCCAGACATCAATCTGATTGCATAAAAGACTCTTGTTACTGTGCAATAAGATCCACTCAGTCTCGTGGCAGCCTTCCTCCTTGCTCTCCCACACTCTTGCTTTTTGATAGAACACAGTCAGTGCAGTGTGTTACAGATGGATTCCCTGCCTGCTGCAAGTTTTGTTTTCACATGTCAAGGCAGTGGCTGGGAAATGAATGACCTAGCAGGCTACTTGAGTGTACCTGTCTGCTTCCCCTCCTTGGCTCACCCAGTCAAGGTCAAGCACTATTTGCTTATGACTAATGAAACGGAACTTCATTAAGCTAGTGATGAGCCAAGCCTTTACACTTCCAGTTATGAAGTGCACTCACACTAGTGGTGTAACTTGGGTGCCTCTTCACAGGTCTGTAGTTCCTTTCTTGTTTGTTGTGTGAGAAGGTGAGGAAAAGAATCCAACCTGAGGGTAACTGGTGGCCATTACTCTGATGTCCTTAAAAGTCTTTTTTCCCCTATTTTTTTCTTCATTGATGGTTGGTAAATGCCTTTCTTCCTTAAGCTGTGTGCTGGCAATATTTGAGGTAGAAAAGAACATCATGCTGCATAGTTTACCTGCTTGGTAGTTATTTTCCTTGTGAATTTTGATTGTAGTATCTGCTATCTAAACAAGCCAGAAAAATGGAATCTGCAGGTTAGCTGCTGTGAATTATAGGATGGTGGAGGTTGGAAGGGAGCTCTAGAGATCATCCAGTCCAACCCCATGCTCAAGCAGGCCCAGGAACCTCAGGAACACATTCCGGTGGGTTTGAAACCTCCCAAGAAGGAGCCTCCACACCCTCCCTGGGCAGCCTGGGCCAGGGCTCCCTCACCCTCACAGTAAAGAAGTTTTTCCTTAAGTGGAACTCCTTGTGTTCCAGCTGTTGTCCATTACCCCTTGTCCTATCACGGGATATAACAAAAAAAAAGTGCTGCCTGATCCTTTTGACAAACACCTTTTAAATACTTGTGTTAATGAGGTCCCTCCCATCTCCTTTTCTTGATGCTTGATACTGCAGCTCCGGTTCCTGCAGTGAAAGTGGAGGTTTTAGGATGACTGGGATAACTTGAAATGCAGGAGGTTTTTTTCCACTGGAGCGAAGTCAAGCTGCAGGAACAATTACTGCACTTCACAGTACTCGTTGCTACAGAATCAGAGAGAACCTCAGTCAAAGCATCTTTAGTGGCCGAGACAATGTCCTTCTAAACAGCAGCTCTTTTCAGCAGCCCACCACCAGAGATGAGGGTGTCACGTTTGCCAGACTTTGGCTGTTAGTCCTTTTTGCCATATCTTCCTTCTGCTGTGTCTGTAATGATTCAGAGAAGTACAAATAAGTTCTTCACTGGAGTGTACAGATTGTGAGCAGTGTTCAAGAGCAGTCTCTGACTTGTAGAACTCGTGGCTTTTTGAGGTTTTAGGTTGCTGTAGTCAGACAGTGGTTTAATGTGTGCACAACACAAGCTGCTGCTGCTTGATACATTTCCATCTGCTAGAATTAGCCAGGAAAGTAATTTTAAGTGTAGAAAAAGGAATGCACATGATCCATATGCACAACACCCAATTTAATTTTCACATACCTATAGAAACCCACTGTGTGTTATTAATGCTGATGCAACATTGAGTTAGTGTCATTTAACAGTTGCATGTATTGTTCAGAAGCAATGGGGAGAAAATTAATGACCTCAAGTTGCTCCAGGGGAGGTTGAGGCTGGAGCTGAGGCAGAACTGTTTCCCTGAGAGGGTTGTCAGCCCCTGTGCCAGGCTGCCCAGGGAGGTGGGGGAGTGTCCAGTCCTGGGGCTATTGCAAAGCTGTGGAGCTGAGGTGCTGAGGGCCATGGGGTAGTGCTGGGCTGGGCAGGGTGAAGGTAGGGCTGGGACTTGATCTTAAAGGTCTTTTCCAACTACAAGGATTCTCTGAGTCTATAAATAACCTTGTTGAAAGGTGAGTTAACAAAGCTGCACTTTTGGCAAGGAATCACAACACTATGTTCAGCCATCAGACAAGTCACTTTCTGTCGTGGCTTCTGCTGTGGCCTGAGCCAGAGAGGCTGGAAACTGAGGTAAGTGCCTGTGTGCAGAGAGTGCTGCAGTGCTCANCTTTTTGAGGTTTTAGGTTGCTGTAGTCAGACAGTGGTTTAATGTGTGCACAACACAAGCTGCTGCTGCTTGATACATTTCCATCTGCTAGAATTAGCCAGGAAAGTAATTTTAAGTGTAGAAAAAGGAATGCACATGATCCATATGCACAACACCCAATTTAATTTTCACATACCTATAGAAACCCACTGTGTGTTATTAATGCTGATGCAACATTGAGTTAGTGTCATTTACCAGTTGCATGTATTGTTCAGAAGCAATGGGGAGAAAATTAATGACCTCAAGTTGCTCCAGGGGAGGTTGAGGCTGGAGCTGAGGCAGAACTGTTTCCCTGAGAGGGTTGTCAGCCCCTGTGCCAGGCTGCCCAGGGAGGTGGGGGAGTGTCCAGTCCTGGGGCTATTGCAAAGCTGTGGAGCTGAGGTGCTGAGGGCCAGGGGTTAGTGCTGGGCTGGGCAGGGTGAAGGTAGGGCTGGGACTTGATCTTAAAGGTCTTTTCCAACCACAAGGATTCTCTGAGTCTATAAATAACCTTGTTGAAAGGTGAGTTAACAAAGCTGCACTTTTGGCAAGGAATCACAACACTATGTTCAGCCATCAGACAAGTCACTTTCTGTCGTGGCCTCTGCTGTGGCCTGAGCCAGAGAGGCTGGAAACTGAGGTAAGTGCCTGTGTGCAGAGAGTGCTGCAGTGCTCAATAGCTGTCACAGAGCACAGCAGCTCCTGTGCCACGCTGCTCTTTTCAGGTCAAGAGGTAGTGAATGAAAAGCAATCAGATGTGAGGGCAGCCTTGTCATGATTGGCAAATGGCAGGAAAGCTGACTGGGGTGGGGGGGTAAAGCAGAGCTCAGACAGGATGGATTTTAGTGTGTGTTCAACATATATAGGGGTCATACACCAGAACTAGCATGCATGAAGGGTTTGCTTGATTGCTTTCTAGCCAGAGGCAAGAGAAACTCAGCTACTAATCATTAACTTGCAGCTAATTCTAGTGCCAGCAACGTCCCTAGAACATTCCTAATAGGTTTATTGGCCTACTAAACTTCTTCACTGCTGCTGGATGCCAGCAGACATGGACTGGCTTGAGCTTCTTCAGAAACAGATTGCTCAGGCAGGTTGTCTTGTTTTTCACCAGTGATATCAGCTGGGATGTTTTGGTTGCAGCAAAGATTTTTGTAAAGTAACAAAGTTCTTGTCTATTTGTAGGCTCAGCTACCTCTGTCACTGCAAGAGGCTGAGGGATGTAATCCAGGGGGATCTGCTGCCCTCAGCAGAGATGATCACAGTCCTGAGTCACGAGTATGGAGTACGCTTAACTGCTGAGGAGCTCTTCACTCAGAAACCTCCTGCACTCTCATTTGATTCTGATGATCATACAGTACCAGGGAAAGTCAGCAGAGTGAAACAGGCAGTGTGTTCTTCACCAGAGACTTACAATGAAGTGTCTGTGCAGCAGAAGGAAGAGAGAGCAGACAAAGTGTCTTTTGAGAGAAACCACATTGGGGTGAGTAGTTTGCGCTACGGGAGAGGCAAACCTCAGCTGCAGAGCTTCACAGCCTTAATCAACACCCCCTCTGTCCCCTCAAACCAGCTCAGGAGCTTTTGGTGGGGTGCTTGTGGAGCATTGGACAAACATCATTCAGAAGTGCAGAGCAGTTCTGCGTTGCAGAAGCTCTGTTGCAGATGTCATTGCCTTGTGAAGGGGAAGGCAGTTCTAGCAGAGGAGACACTGCCTGAGGGTGAAGGAAACTGATCATCATCTAAAGGACTTGCGGTTTCTTTTTGGGTTTAGTTGCTGCCTTTCTTTGTCTCTTTCTTCTCCCTAGCCCCCACGTTGTGCTTCAGCATGTCATCCAGGCTTCAGACGCTTGTGGGAGGCCAAGCCAACTAAGCTCACGTGAAAACTGTGCTTTCTGCTCTTGCCATGGGAGAGATCTTCTTGCCTTTGAGCAACCACAATGGCATTTATTCTCAACTAAATATACTCAGCAGTTTCAGACAGAGCTGTGCTGAGCTTTAAGGAAATGGTGAAGAATTTAAGAACCTCATTTGTGTCCATCCACCCCTTTTGCTCCCTCAGGGAAAGCACATGGAAACTAAACCCTTTCCTGTTAATGCAGACATCAAAGGAGAGGTTTCCCACATGTTTCCTGGGAGCCTGAGTTGAGCTTTGGAGTATATTCCTCAGTTGAGGACTCTGGCCATTCTGTGGTTTATGAAGAGTAGTTCTGAATGGTTTTTCCTGTCTGTATTTTAAAACAAAGAGGTTTTACCTGGGATTTGGGCACCTATGTTCCTGTCTAAGGGTACTGTCCTGGAGACACTGAAATGTAACTCCTAAGTAATTCCCTTTTCAGTCTTAGTCTGTCAATGAAGGAGTGTTGCAGGAGGCTGAAAAAGGAGACACAATTAAATAACTGTTCTTGGGACTTGTGTTTAGAACATCATAGGAGGATGAGAGCAGCAGAGCTCCTGGGCCTGATGATTCTGTACAGATGAAGCATGGTTCTTTTGATACTTGGGTAAAGTTAGCAGCTTTCCCAGTGTTTTAATCAGGCCTGGTTTTACCATGCTTCTGAATCAAGAGATGATAGAGGAACTGGGAAGTCCTCCATGGAAAAGGAAACAAAACATTCATTAGGAGCAGGTGAGGTAACCTTTTGGGGCTTTTTGGTTGAAAACAACAACAACAAAAGGGTAAGTGGATGGATGTCACAGGGAAGTGACCTCCTAAATGCAATTGTACTTGCCTGCTGTAATTACCTATTATGGCAGAGTCTGAATAATTACAGCCATAATTAGTGTGAGCACAGTAACCTGATGTTGTCAAGTCAGTGAATAGGGTGTGAGGGTTTAATTGTGCTGTGTCAGTGATGTGAAGAGTCCTAATGCACAAGTAAAATGCTGCTTTTTTTAATCCTTTAATGGTCATTTTGGGAGTATTTATATATAAATGTATATGTAGGGAATGGTTGTTTCTCTGTTTGGTTGCAGTTGGGGGTTTTTAATGCTCACAGAATCATTGGTGGTTCACAACCTTTTCCTAACCCTCTGCCCTCCTGACTCAGACAGAACTCACGTGTGATCTCTCTTTGCAGGCTAACATTGCTGCTGTAGGCCGGCTCAAAGGGAAGGTGAAAAAGCCAGAGTTTGAAGCTTTCAGGATTTCTCCCATTGATGGCAAATCTGTCTTTAACTACAGCTCTCAGAGCCTGAACTCGGCAGAACTGGCAAAGCAGCAGCTTCGCCGGGAAATGGCAAAGGTAACGCCGGGTCACATCGGGGAGAATTTGGCTTGATCTGTGTGGTGCTTAAAAAAGAGAGATGGATCAGTTTTACAGCAGTAACTCCCATGTTAGCACACAGGAAGGGGAGCTGGGATCCAAAAAGTCCTCAGTCTGAGAGGTGTTCTTGGCTGTGTAAAGCTCTGCTCTTCATACTGATTGCTGTGGTGGAGTTGTCTCATCTCCATGACTTGGGCCATCCGTTTGAGTGCAGCTGTTGTTGCTTGGGTTGGACTAGATGATCTCTAAAGGTCTCTTCCAACCCCTCCCATTCTATGATGACTCAGTCTCTTCTATAAGCCACGTGGGCCCTCCCAGTTCTGTGCCTCACACTTCGTAAGTGGGAGCATTGGAGCAACTGCAGCGTCGGGGGGGGGGTCCAGTATGAAGTGATTTCAAGAACACGTTTGAAGAACCACAGTTATCTCCTTTGGCTGAAGAGCTGGCTTGAATCTTAATGGCAAGTGCTCTGTTCCTGTCAGCACCTGGAAATTCCTGCAGCTCTGTGAGAACTGTTCATGATGAGGCATGACCACAGTAGGAGCTACAGCTCTCTTTTTGTCCCAGTAATACTAAAGGCATTTCTTTCTGTGATTATTTGACAAAGATCTCATGATACCACTTGTCATTAAATCCATCATTGCACCACACAAGAATGAAATAAACCCCATCCTTTAAAAAACATTGAATGAAGCATATTATGTATCATTTTTATCTGTGGTTCCTTGGAGCCTCAAGCAAAGAAATGGTGCTGGTTCTGTACCTTATGAGCTTCTTTCCCAGCAAAGGGGAATTCACACTAACAATCCCCCCCCAAAAATCTCCAACTTTCTTTTGTAGGAACCAAAGACCAGATTCACTTATTGTCAGGAGTACCTGTCAGCCACATTTGAGCCAGTGGATGAGGTTGCTGCCTGGAAAGAATCCTTTGCAAAATCCAAGAGTATGTGGCTGTCACCGGAGGGATTTGTGTTTCCTGGGGTTAAGAGCAGCATTGAAAGCAACCTGCACCCTCGAATGCCTGATGGGGCACGTCTGGACGAGTTAAGGGAGGTAACAGGCAACTGCAAAGAACAGTCCTGGGTGAACTGAAGCATTTTAGGAGACTTGAAAGAGGCAGAGTGGCTTTATCACGGGGAAGCCTCTTTGGGGGGGTGCAGTCTAGGCAGCTCTTTCCAGGGTGACTCCTATATTTGCAACCTGAGTATGTCAGCACCTATCTCACCCAGCTGATCTTTTGTTTGAATACACAAATCCTACCCTGAAAAAGCCATTTGCCACTGTTGATTGGATATGAGTAGGTGCTAATGGACTATAGAGTGCTTTGGTTTATGTTTACAGGTGAGGTGAGATCTGCTGTCAGAAAATCACAACATTGACTCTGGGCATGTTCCCATCTGCTCTTCAGGAGCTGCCAAGCTGTTTTGTAGCCTTCCTTTGTGTTTCCAAACCCTCTCACTGCTTGGGGTTTTTGTTTTGTAGTTTCATTTATGATTTCCAATTGCAGTTCTATGGTGTGTTTGTCCTTCACCACTGTTCTATTAGTTTCTTCCTGCCCTGTGTCCTCTCTCCCTTCTTGTGGCCTTGATTATTTAACTTATAGTTTTCTGCCATTTTACTGGATCATGAACTTGGCAAGTTCCCCCTCCCCTGTTTTGAGGAGTCCCCAGCATTGTCCATACTCAAGCACACATGGTTTGCTGCTGGGAAGAACATTTGTGTATTGTTAGAACTGGGAAGGTGAGGAAATCAAGGGACTAGAACAGGGTTTGGGGTTTTCTGTGCAGGATCAGTGAATTCTACCAAGTTAATCAAACAGTCACAGCACAGAGTGGAAAAAGCTGAGTGCTTGGAGGCTCATTATCCTGTCTTGCAAGAGTGTGTACCTGTTCATTTTAACTCTCAGACTCTATTTATCTTACCTCTGTTTTTTTTCCATACAAATGGAAGTAGTTAGAAAATGGAAGAGGTTAGAGTGTAGCTGGTGGGAAATGGTTAGTGACAACAAAGTGCTTTTCTGTGGTCCCTGATGCTGGAGAATGGATCATCTCATGCCAGGAGCAGAGAAGATTCACTGACTGTAGGTATCAGAAGCCAAGCAGGACAGTTCAGCAGCTGCTGCCTTGTGCTAGAGAGACAAGAAAATAGAAGGAGAGCTCAGCAGTACAGGATCAAAAGCTGAACAAGCTGAGAAAGACTGATAGTGACAGTCTGGTGACTGACACCAGAGCTACTGGACTGAAAGAAGTGGGGGTCTGTGATCCTTGGGGAGGGAGCAGCAGTTGGTCAGTGTGTTGTATTGACCTCAGCACCTCTTGATGGGATGAGAGAGGGGAAGAGAGCTGAGGCTTTGTCCCGAATGACACTGTGTGACCTGTACAGCACCAGTGGTAGCCATGGAGCTGAGAGAGAGGAGGCAGGAGGCTCCTTCTGCTCAAGCAGGGACTTCATGAGCATGACCAGTGTTCTGTTGATTCCGAACTTAACTGTTTTGTCACCTGAAAGGTGGAAGCAAAGCAGGAAGCTATTAGGACTCCATCCTGAAGCAGTCTGGTTTTGAGACTCTCATAACCATTCTGTTTTCGTCTCAAGCATAGGATTTGACCACGTTCTAAAACGCTGTCCCTTGGGAGGCCAAACAGTTTGTGGGTTTCCTAAATTATCTCCATAAAGCTTCTGCTCTGCCTCAGCCATCCTTTGAGTGCAGGGTTTCAGGTAAAGCAGTGACCATCCAGGGCTGACATCAGACAGTGGGAATTCATCTGTAGCTTAGGAAGGATAGTTTTGTGTGAAACAATCTAACTGGTGTTTCAGCAGTGGGTAGTCAGAGAGCCTCAGTTTTGCAGTGGTGATGATGACTGTTCCTGTCAGGCTTCCAGTGCATGTGCTGCTTCACTCCCCACTGCCTTGGGACACCTGAGCTCTCGGTCCCAAGAGTTTGATATCAATGATTGTTTTTCAGAAGCACCAGGACAGCTTCTGTTTTCTAACAGCACTGTGCTGTTAGGTAAATTCTAAAGGTTATCCTTGAGGTGATATATAACTCTCAGTGTCTCAATCCTGACCCTTTACAGCACTGCAGAGAAATGTGACACAAGTAGGAAACCTTTCAGGAGTCTCAGGTACATGGTGTCAGCACCTTAGAGAACAGCTTAGTTCTAGAGCAGCAGCACCTTGTGAAGTCTGGATCCTGTTATGGTAGTTGTTAGATGGCTGCCCAGGATACTGGCTAACTTCCTTTTGGTGATTTTGGCCTGGCTTCTTACAAGGATTCCATTTGCATTTAGCCATGGCAGGAGAATGCTCTGCTTGCCAACGTGGGGCTCCTGCTGCCACGGGACAGATGGAGCTGGGACAAACGACACATTGATTTTGATCTTTACAAGAAGCCACCTGAGCTCTTCACAACAGCAGCCCCACAGACTGGTAATGGATCAGTTACAGTGCACTCATCACAAAGCTTTTACCTTCACCCTCTGACATATGGTCCTGAAACTGTTCTGTGGTTGAGGAAGAGAGTTTGAATGCAAAGAGATGCATGTGCAGCAAAACTGTTTGTGCTCTGGCACATCCCAGAATCCCAGGGTGGTGGGGGCTGGAAGGGCCCTGCAGAGCTCACCCAGCCCAACCCCCTGCTAGAGCAGGTTCCCCTCACTCAGGGGGCACAGGAACGTGTCCAAGTGGGGTTGGAAACCTCCTGAGAAGGAGCCTCCACACCCTCCCTGGGCAGCCTGGGCCAGGGCTCCCTCACTTCAGCACCAAAGGAGTTTCTCCTCCTGTGCCAGGGAAACTTGTGTTCCAGCTGATGCCCATCACCCCTTGTCCTGTCACTGGCCACCAGAGAAAAGAGACTGGCCCCCATCCTCTGCACACCTGCCCTTTAGGTACTATTAGTGTTGATAAGATTCCCCCTGAGCCTTCTCTTCTCCAGGCTGAACAGCCCCAACTCCCGCAGCCTTTCCTCCTCACACAGATGTTCCAGTCCCCTCAGCATCTCTCCAGCAGTTCTCTGTCACTCTTGAACTGAATGATGGAGAGCAGCTTAGCAACAGCACCAGCAGCTCCCTCAGCACAATGGGGCACCTTAAGATGTAAAACCTCAGCCATACTCCAATTTACCCCTTCAATTATCCAACTTCTGAGCCTCAGTTCCTTTGTCTGTAGTAAAATGTGAAAGGGAGGAGTAGCTCCTTCCTGGCTTATTCTTCTGCAAAGCCACCTTTGTTGGCTGTCTCATCTTCTTTTATATGAGTTGATGAAAGGAGGTTGTAGCAAGGTGGAGGGGTTGCTCTTGTCTCCAGAGTAAGTGATGGGACAAGAGGAAATGGCCTCAAGTTGCCCCAGGAGAGGTTTAGATTGGAGCTGAGGCAGAACTGTTTCCCTGAGAAGGGGTGTCAGCCCCTGTGCCAGGCTGCCCAGGGAGCTGGGGGAGTGCCCAGCCCTGGAGGGATCTCAAAGCCGTGGAGTTGAGGTGCTGAGGGCCAGAGGTTAGTGCTGGGCTGGGCAGGGTGAGGGGAGGGCTGGGACTCTGAGATCTTAAAGGTCTTGTCCCACCAAAACAATTCTATGACTCTATGACCCAGGTTTAGTTCCCCAGGTCAGACTCCCCTGCTGGCTGTTGCAATTCCAGGTCATTGCTTGGAATCCAAACAGCCCACATGTTTCTGACTGGTGTCTGTGTCCTGGTTTGTCTCTTCCAGCCTGTCACTGGCCTTGTGGGGCTCTGCAGGCTGCATTTGGTGACCCCAAGGTGAAGGCTCCCCAGTGCTGCACAGCAGCTCTGCCCCAGGCCAGGAGCCAGGCTGCAGCTGCAGCAGTGCCAAGGCTCTCTGGAAGGAGAACCCCGGAGCTTCCCCTGCAGGAGGGCAGGACCAAGTCTGAAGGTAAAGGGTGCCCGTGGTGGGTCCTTCCCCGACACACACCCCTGTGCTGTCCTGCTCTCTGTGGGAGGCAGGTGACATGGGACAGGAGTTATCACAATACTTAGGGAAGTAAAGCCATGTGTTAAAAGTGGTGATGAACTCAATCTGACAGAGCTCTAAAGGAACTTGCTGGTGTTTAGTCAGGTCTTTGCTTGGCTGCTCAGAGACAGGGGAGGAAGGTTTCTGTTCAGTGAGCCAGCCTGCCTGTCAGCATGCAGGGGGAGAGAAAAGAAGAACAGTTTTTTGGCCAGCTGACTTAGCAGCTCCAAAGGAAACTGTAATGGCCCCTGGTGAGGTGCAGAGGCTGAGACACTTCCACAGCCAGGTGCCAGTGCCTCCCCATGGATCCCCTCCATGACCATAGTGCTCTGTAGACTCCCAGCCTGGGGCACTTCAGCCTCTTGGGGGTAAAGCCCCCCCTCAGCCCCGGTGACTGAAAGCTTTGTGCTCATGAATGGGAAAAGCTGCCTGGGTGGCCTGCACCTCACTCTCCTTTTGTTGGCTGAGCCACAGTCCGAGCCCAAGGCCTGACCAAAGCCTGACTCTGCTTTTCAAGGCCTTTTGATCAAAGGGACTGAAGCTCCCTGTTGGCTACAAATGCCCTAGAAAAACAAACACAGGAACTAGGAGAATGTTGGTGACAAAGGCAGAGTTAAACCTTTGAGGGCAGCTCTCTGTCACCCCCCCCCCCCCCACTCCCCTCTGTTTCTTCCCTGCTGTTAACCCCTGTGGTGCCAGGCCCTGCCAAGACCCTCTGCACAGCCTCAGCCTTTGTGCCTGATCCTGAGCTCAGCCTTTGAGCTGTGTCCCTCTTGGGCTCTGCCAGTATCCTGCAACCCCAGGACTTCTGGCTGCACTGCACATCAATCTTACTCTTAGTTTATGAGGTAACTTGCACCCTGCACTTGATGACATTCAGACTTGATTCTGGCAGATGCACGGCTCTGACACATCTTCCAAGCCCATGAGGGGGGTCCTTTAGGTCTTGCCTCACAAAAGTGAGTGGTGCCAAGCTGACTCTAAAGAGATGTTGTGTCCATTAACTTCCATGGGCTGTTTTGGGAGGAAGATTAAAGGAAAAGCCCAACCCCCCAAAGCCCTGTGGTTTTGGTTCTTGCTTGTAATCATTTCCAGCTTGGTGCAGTTTTTCCTCTGACAGAAAGACACCATCCTTGCAGGGTGCTGGGCCCTTGCTGAAGGAGCATGATGGATGGATCAAACAGGCAGAGTCACATTCTCACAGTTAGCATTTATTTTCTGCTGGTTAAGGTTGTTGTCAGAAGGGTGAACACAGTGTCTCAGCTCCACGGGCCACTTGAATGCTGGGCTCAGCTCCTGCTCCCCATAGCTCCACCTCATCCCCCTCAGCAGGTGACTGGGAATGGGGGTTAGGGTCAGTCCAGCACAGATGGTCTCTGCTGCTTCTTTCTCCTCCTCAGAGGACTCCTTGTGTTCTTCCCCTGCCCACTGTGAGCCCCTCCCATGGGAAACAGTCTCTAACAACCTGTCTGATGTGAGTCTGACCCTGGGGCTGCAGCTCCTCACAAACTCCTCCCTGTGGGTCTCCTCATGGCAGCAGAATTCCTGCCACACTCTGCTGCTCCTCACAGAGTCACAGCCCCTCTGGGCATAGTCGCCCCAGTGTGGGCTCCTCCATCAGCTGACAGCAGAGCTCAGCTCCACCATCACCCTCTGTGGGTTGCAGGAGGACAGCCCCCAGCTAACCAAGGGATGCAGGGGAGTCTGCTCCAGCACACCTCCTCCTCTCTTCCCTCACCGACCTTGGGCTCACTTTTCCCTCATCCAACTCCTTCCATCACATCCCAGAAGGCAAAAACAACCCTCTTCTTCCATAAGCTTAAAAAGTGATTGCTGAAGTAGCCCAATTGGCTCAGCCTGAGGTAGGTCTGGCTCAGAGCTTGTAAAGTGTCAAGCAACTTCTTACAGGAGCCATCGTTACAGCCCCTTCCCCCTTAAAGAAACAGCCTCACACAACCCCCTGAGCTCCACACAACGTCCCTGGTGTCAAGGAGGTTTCCACAGCTGGGCCTGATGCTGCAGAGCACGGGCTGTGCCCTTTCTAAGCTCAGAAACACAAAGCTCAGTTCTTGAACCTTCCCAGTTCAGCTTCATCAGGCAGCAAATGCTGCATTTACTCTTTCAGAAATGTAATCTCTCACAGTCCCACCCCAGCTATACATCATGCTTAACAAGGCCAGGCTTTAGCCTTCTGAGTGGCAGCTTGATCCATGAGCTCTTGGTGAACCTGGTACTTCACCGAGGTGGATTTGCCATTCCAGAAATGGCTCCATCTTCCAAAGGCAAAGTGGAGCTCCAGGGCTGGCAGCAAGTGTTGCCACCTCCATCTGCACATGTTCCAGTGCCTCAAGTCACACAGCTCCTAAGAGCTGCCCAGTGAGGTAACACAGCAGAGCTCACTGGTCAGGGATTTTACAGACCCTGTGGTGTTTAGTGAACATCTTCTTCAGCTGAAACCCTGCAGCTCCTTATCAGGAATCTGGGTGGAGATTCAGCATCATCCCAGAGTCCTTTTTTCATTCCAAGTTACTTTGCTACAGCCATTTCAAGAGCAGGACATCCCTGCCCAGGCCCTGCTGGAACCCTGCATCCCCAGGTAACAGTGGCCGTGCAGGGACAGGGGGATTATTGATGTTTGGGGGTAGCAAGAGGGCAGGAGGGGATAAAATAAGTGTCAATGTCATTGGCTGAGGAATGCTCATGAAAGACCCAGTCTCATAAGGGTTTTTTAACAGAGATGACAGCTTCTGTCTGTTTAAACAAACCCCCTATTTACTGTCTTTGAAACACAAACCAAAGGGGCCAGTGTAAGGCTTAGGGCTAAGAACAGAAGCAGAAGTTCTGAGTCAATACAAGGGGCAAATGTTGCAACAGGAGCTCAGACTGAGTGACCTCCCTCCTCAGAGCCACCCCAACTGGCCTGGCCATGACCATGGCCACTGGCCTTGCTGCTGCTGCTGGAGGCCCCTTCCCACCTCAGGCCTTGCACTCCTGGCAGCAGCTCCTCCAGCTCAGCAGGCAGCTGCTGGAAGCTCAGGGGCACTTGGAGAAACAGCCCGTCCCTTCTCTGGGCTAAAAGGGAAGCCCAGTGGGCTTCAGCTCTGATGGAAACAGGCACATCTCGTAACTCCAGCTTGGAATACAATGCCTTTGGCCTCCTGCTATGGAGCTCTGATTAGAGGTTTTATTTTTTACTGTTGTAGCTAATTATGTTTGATAAAGTCAGGACATGGTGTCAGATACTTGACAGATGAGTCAGGGCTGGAAGCCATCAGCACTGGGCAGTGTCAGAAGGTCCTGTCCAGGGGGTGGGAGCAGGTATATGAGCGCTTCTCCAGCACCTGCTTCGCTGCTTTCTTAATGTAGTCATCCAGATTCTCATCTGCATCTGGGGAGAAACAGAAAGACAGGTAAAGGGCTGTAAAGAGCTCAGCTGAATTTTGTGTCCAATTCTGGGCGCCTCAATTCCAGAAGGACAGGAGGCTGATGGAGAGAGTTCAGTGCAGGGACACAAAGGTGATGAACTGGAGCATCTCCCTCGTGATGAAAGGCTGAGGGAGCTGGGGCTCTGCAGCTTGGAGGAGACTGAGAGGTGACCTCATTCATGTTATAAATACATAAAGGGTGTGTGTCAGGAGGCTGGAGCCAGGCTGTGCTCAGTGATGTTCAATTACAGGACAAGGGGCAATGGGGACAAGCTGGAACAGAAGAGGTTCCAAAGAAACACAAGGAGAAACTTGTTCCCTGTTGAGGTGAGGGAGCCCTGGCAGGGGCTGCCCAGATGGGCTGTGGAGGCTCCTTCTCTGGAGACATTCAAACAGCTGGATGAGTCCCTGTGTGCCCTGCTCTAGGTGCTGCTGCTCTGGCAGGGGATTGCACTGGATGAGCTTTCAAGATCCCTTCCAACCCCTGACATGCTGTTATTCTGTGAACTCCTTTCCAAAAGGACTTCAGAATACACCAAACTGTCTATACTTCACTGCTAGGAAATAATGTAACATTATCTTCTAAACAGTGTTTTGCAGACAGAGTTTTATAGAGCAAATGCTCAACTTTGGCACTTTGTTGGTCAATTCTCAACCAAACAGGTCAAACAGCTGTCTGTGAGCCAGTGTTTTCTTTACAGGAGTATTTGCTACCCATAGATTTTTATATTCCTCCTCATAGTTGTAAAAGAAACCCCAAACCAGAACCTGTGCAGTTCATTTTGTCTATTAAATGAAGAGACTCTTTAATTTACAAGTGGTACCAGTTCTGCTGAGCAAAACTGTCACATCATCAAAACCACCAACTTGCAGCCTGTCAGAGCCATGAACACACACAGAGTGTGTATCAGGACTTACATTTTTCCAGTTGAGCCAAGGCATAGTTATTCTTGAAATATGCTTCTGTGCAGAAGATATTTGTCAGAAGCACCTGCAGAAACAGCAAAACTCAGTTCAAAGGAAGGGACTGAATGTCCTGACAGAGCCCTGTAGCAAGCCCACAGTCCTTTACCCCCCAGAGGAGTCTTGTTTTGTCTCTGATGGTGTCAGCTTAGTGGTGTTTCTGCCCCACAGGTCAGAGCTGGGCCCAGCCCTTCGCTCACACAGGGCTGGAGGCCTTTGTTGGTGCTAAAGCCAGAAGGAGCTCACAGACCCAGAACACACAGGCTCAAGGCCACTGAAGGCAAAGGTTAATCAATTTGGATTTGTCTCGCACTTAAGGGGAGCAAATTTACTTTTCCTGCAGTGTAACTGTCACCATGAAATGTTAAATGAGCTCCTCTACAATCACCCTCTCACTTTGCTGTCAATAAATGTACTGACCAGCTCTGCTTGATATGATATGTTCCTAATTTATTCATGGTATGGAAAGTGTGGGGGAAGAACTGTGTGCTTTAGGAGCTTCAGGAGAACATGCAGGTGTTGCAGTTCATGCACAAACGTGTAGGCTGCCTGAAAAGATGAATTTTAACACTAGTTAAAAACAAAGGATGGTCAGTGTGGTACAGGGCTGATGGGGGACCCAGGGGCCAGCAGTGTCCCACTGTGCTGGGTCAGCTCCTGAGGCACAGCACAGCCTGGGCAGGGCTGGCACTGAGGGACTCCAGAGAACTGCTGGGGAGAGGCCTGAGGAGGCCTATGGGTGTGACTATAGGACTGGAACATCCCTCTGAGGAGGAAAGGCTGTGATGTGAGACCTGGGGCTGCTCAGCCTGGAGAAGGCTGAGGGGGAACCTTATCAATGCTGATAAAATGCTGAAAGGGTGAGTGTGCAGAGGATCTCTTTGTTCTGTGGTGCCCACACAGGACAAGGGCACAGGCTGGAACACAAAAAGTTCCACTGGCACAGGAGCAGAAACTCCTTTGGTGCTGAGCTGAGGGAGCCCTGGCCCAGGCTGCCCAGGGAGGGTGTGGAGGCTCCTTCTCAGGAGGCTTCCAACCCCCCGGGACACGTTCCTGTGCCCCCTGAGCGAGGGGAACCTGCTTTAGCAGGGGCAGGGGCTGGAGGAGCTCTGCAGGGCCCTTCCAGCCCCAGCATCTGGGCTGCTGTGACACACTTACCTCGTGGTCATGGTTCCTCAGGCCGATGCTGATGGAGCGGCTGGCGCGGGAGATGGCCGCAGTCATTGCGTACAGGTTGATCACCACATCAGCCACTCTCTTCAGGACCAGCTGCTCATCCACTATGGTCTGGAAGAGGAAAAGTTACTATTAATGTGTAGTTCATCCATTTCAAACTGTAACCAAACATTTTTGTCTGATACTGTGTTTTTAGGTTCCCACTTCATTAACACAGAGAAGCTGTTCCATAGGGGTTCTGCCTCGAGTCAGTCAGTCCTGGCTCAGCGATGTGCTGCTGCCTCCCAGCAGTTTTTGGTGTGACTCTGTTCAAATTGCCAACCTGTGGGTTACTGATGGGCTGCCTGCAGCCAGCAGGAAAGCTGCCACCTCTAGAAATCACTTTGGTAAGTGCCAAACCCACTGACATTCAAGTCTCACAGCTCTTCAGGCCATTGGAAGCTGTGGCAGTCGGTGGAGGGGCAGGGCTCAGGCTGTGAGATGTGCTCCCAGAGCACAGCAGAGGAACTGGCACAGAATGCCCCAGAGCTCCCACTCTTGTGCAGTCTCTCTCCTGTTTGTCCTGTGCCCCTTTGCAGCTTCATTTGCTGCACAACAGTGATGAAGAGCTTAATTTCAAACACAGACACACACACACGCAGAGTCCATTCCACCTTCTGGTCAGGCCAGTTTGGTTGAGGATAAAGTGTTCAATAACAAAGTCACCAGAGACATGTTACCTTGCCAAACCTACTCAGCAGCCCTTTCACTGTGGTTCCAAAATAATACACATTTTCTTCAAGTTTCTTGCTACTTTCCTAGAAAATCAAACAGAAAATACAACAATTTGAGGGGAAAAAGTGTCCCTATTTACCTACAAGGAATGAGATGATGTTTCCCAAGGGGAAAAGCTCCTGGTTAGCTGCAGCCTTGGTATCCTGAAGCCCAACTAACACTAGGTTTAAGCAGTGTTACTTGAACCTTCACCCAGTTTGCTGTGGCAGCCAGACAGGCACCATTCCTGCTCTGTAAAGCACACATCAGCATTTCCTAGTTTCTACTTTAGGTGACTTTCCAGTACAATGTTGCTGCTTATGAAAATGACCAGTGTGACAAAGTCCCCACAGCAAACCTCATGAGTAGTGCTGCAGGTTCTGAAAGCCCCTGAGAAGTCCAGATTATCTGGGACATCACCAATAGTCTCCAACTCTGGTGTGGAGCAGGAGGATGATTCCCACTCTCACATTTGGCTTTCAGCCATTGATAAATGCAGCCAAGTCACCATGCTCATTCCTGTGGTGTGGATGTCAGGAGGTGAGGTGGAAGGTGTTCAGGGGCAATTCAGATCTGGTGTTAGAGCTGCTGGGAGTACAGCAATCCCCTGAGGGTCCAGCATGACACAGTCCAGTCCCAGCAGAGCCTGGAACTTCTGCCCTGGAGACAGGGCTATGACAGTACAGCAAACCCCACTTTGTTCCAGCTCTTCAAACCACTATCAAAACCTCAGAGGAAAACAAGACCCTTTTTTCCTGTTACCAGAACATTTATCTTAGGACATAAACATTATTTTAAGCAAATATGTATGTATAGCTCATACATGAAACTGCTCCTGTTCCACAGGAAAATACACTGTCTTCTGGAACTCAGCTTATTGTGAAGGGCAGCAACAGGCCATTACACACAAGGACTTTACACCTGAGAAGGCTCATTTAGATAAATTACTGAAATGGATATAAAGCTGCCTGAGGTATAAATACAGACTGAGAGCAGCCTTCATTTTAGCCTCCTGTGTATCCATCTCTTGTGCGGAACTAAGCCCTTACCCCTGAAATGGTATCAACAGTTTGTACCTCTCCCTGCTCCCAAGCACAGGCTTTGTTTTGCATCAAGGGGATCTGAGTCAGGAGGAGCAGTGAGGGGGTGAAGGAGCTCTCAGCACCCTGCCCTTACCTGGAGGCTGGGGTGTACCACTCCATCAGCACCAACCAGCCCATAGTCCACTTTTCTGCCCATCATGTCCCGGAACCTGCTGATGAACTCCCCCAGGGCCACTCCCACGTTGCCTTTCTTGATCTCTCTGAAATGTGGGATAAACACCAGGTGGTAAAGGCCATGGCCTGCTTTGCAAGGGAAGATTCAGGAGGCTCACTAAGCAGCTGAAATTCTACATGCTTCACCCAAACACCTGCAGTTTCTCTATGAATGACTAAGTCTTTAGGTCCATTTTATAAGCAGTTCTGGGGAAACAATTATTTAGTTATAAAAGTATCTGACATGGTTCCCATTCAGCTCCTCTCACAGACACAGTACATTCCAGACACCAGATGTGCTCAATATGTAGAATGCAGCTGTCTCACCAATAAAACTCTGTCATAAACAGTTATCAACTTTTCATTAGTGCTCTTGTAAGAAAGAGTTGTACACAATTAAACCCAATTACACCCAATTAAACAAAGACCCCCATCTACCAGTGAGCTACCCTTCAGACAGACAGCACAGTGACAAATACTGCAAGGGAGCTTTTTCCTATAGGTTCCCCTCTTATCTAAGAGTGTCAACAGTTACCAGATTCTGTTCAGTTTATTGAAAGCTATTAGCAAGAAATAAGGACATACTTAATTCTGTCAGTTAAGATTTTGCCTGCATATTGCATCCCGGTCAATGCAATATACATTCGCAGGATTTCATTTGTTCCCTGCAAAACACACAGGGGAAAGGGAAGTCAGTGGCAAGTACAAAGGCTTTTTAGGCTTTAAAAAAAACATCTAGATGGGCTATGCCAATATTTTCTTAATACATTCACAGAATAACAGCATGTCAGGGGTTGGAAGGGAGCTTGAAAGTTCATCCAGTGCAACCCCCCTGCCAGAGCAGCAGCACCTAGAGCAGGGCACATAGGAACTCATCCAGCTGGGTTTGAATGTCTCCAGAGAAGGAGCCTCCACAGCCCATCTGGGCAGCCCCTGCCAGTGCTCCCTCACCTCAACAGGGAACAAGTTTTTCCCTGTGTTTCTTTGGATGGTCACTGATAACCCAGCTTGGAACCAGAATACACTTCACAGACAGTTCACATGAGTGACTTAATTAAGCTTCTAAATGAATCTTGCCCAAATTTCCCTACTGCACCTGTGAGAAGCTCACAAGAGGAAAGGTGGCTCAAGCCTGGCCACCACTTCAGCCACAAAAAAATTACAACATCCTACCAGAGAAATCTGCATAAGAGTTTCCCTTCGCCCATACCTCTTACCAAACACTATCACTTCTGTCAGTACACACACCTGAGAATTAAAGCAGCAAAAAGCTTCCAAATATGCCTGGATGCAATGGAAGATGCCCAACCTCCTGCTCAGGCAGTCACTGCTGCCAACTGCAACAGTTCCAGGCTTTGGTACCTCATTTAGAATCCTTCAGTGTGCTCAGAACAAACCCATGCCATGGACTGGGAGTGCTTTTTTTCTCCTGACAGTGTATTTAAAAGAGCTGCATGTTTTGGTAAAAATTTCTAGAGTGTCTGTATATATGTAAGAAATGGAACAGACACCCCCACCACTGGAACTCACACTTTGGGGTTGGTCTATAAAAGCCATCACGTGGTGGTTTATTACATGAAAGCACTGCCCATGTCACCAAAGGAAGAGAGGGTGGTCCTTCGGTCTTCCTGTCAGTGCTAGAGGCCCTGGGCTTTCAGCTCAGCGTGTGAGTGGGAATGCCAGCTCTGCAGGCAGGGCAGGCTGCTGATACTTGCCTCGAAGATGAGCAGGATGCGGGTGTCTCTGAGGAAGCGCTCGTAGGGGTAATCCCTCATGTAGCCCAGGCCCCCCAGGATCTGCAGGGCTTCGCTCACGCAGGCCCACGCGCCCTCCGAGCTGAACACCTGCCGGGCAGCACCACTCCATCACACCCCGTGCACGTGCCACACACCACATGCACAGCTGTGGGACACTGCTCCATCCTTTTTTTAATCATAGAATCATTTCATATGGAAAAGATCAATGAGTCCCAGCCCTCCCCTCACCCTGCCCAGCCCAGCACTGACCCACGGCCCTCAGCACCTCAGCCCCACGGCTTTGGGATCCCTCCAGGACTGGGCACTGCCCCAGCTCCCTGGGCAGCCTGGCACAGGGGCTGACACCCCTCTCAGGGACAAAGTTCTTCCTCAGCTCCAATCTAACTCACCCTTGGGGCAACTTGAGGCTGTTTCCTCTTGTCCTGTTTTGCCTTGCTGTTGCAATGGTCCTGTTTGGAGTACCGTGGTCCCTTGAACTCTCTTTTTATGAAGCCAAGAGTAAAAAGACACTGCCAGCTGCAGGCCAGGCTGAGGTGCCTCTGGCCTGGCTTTGACTCAGAATTTCATAGGGTGGCAAGCACCTGAGTCTGAGCTAATCAGTAGTAGGGGGGACAGAGAAAACACTAATGTCTGTTCTCTTCATCCATCTGAGGTTTGGGTATTGTATGTCTAAATGTAACACTGAGCCTCTGTGGCTCAGTGGAGTGCAGACTGGAAACCAGGAGAGGTGTTAGTCTGCACGTGCTTAAAGCTGTAAGCAAGACTGGTAATAGAAATATGTTACCTTGACCATTGCTGCCTCCACAGAGCAGTCTGGAAAGCCTGGCCTGTCCATCATCCCTGCAGTGAGGTAAGCCATGCTCTCCATGACATATGCCTTCACAGCCATGAAGCAGAACTTCTCCTGTCAAACAGCAATGGAGGAATCACACAGCAATTCAGATGCACCATCCCACCACCCAGCCCCATCCCTAAGAGCAACAGCTGCAGCTTTCACGTGTTTAACAGATCAAATGCTGATCCATAAAGAAGTTCTGCTGCAAAGCAATCATGCAAAAGGGACCGTTCTTCGTTACATTTACTATTCTAGACATTTAAAAGATGACCCCATCATAATCCCAGTCCTTGCACTGAGCCAAGACAAAGCACAGAGACTGAGGCTTTTCACTCTTCATTACCTGAATTAATCCAAACTCGCTCAGCTTCTTGTTGAACTGTTTCCTGGTACAAGCATACTCTGATGTCATTTCTTGGAAAACAAAAACCAAACAAAATCCATCTCAGAAGAGCAGGACAGGAACTGTGCCAGACTCTGAGAGCGTGCCCCAGTCCCCCACAGAGCTCCCCACTGAGGGCTGGGAGGTTGGAACACCCCCAGAGCCTCATCATGGGTGGGAATGTGAGCCAAAGACTTCCCAACAGGAATCTGAGGCCTGGACTTGCCCTCTCAGGGAATGCACAGTTCAGTGCTTATGCCTTCAGAGGTCTCTCCATTACTGTTTTGGGTAACTACTGGTAGAACCCCATTTTATTACTGTGTCTAAGCTTTGACAGAGTTATTCAAGTGGCAGGTTTTATGAGAGATTCTACCTTCTAAAAGCAACAGTGTACAGGCTATTCTCTTAGTAACAACTTTTTACCTCAGAAAAACTCAACAGAGCCAGTAACTTTCCACTCTATGAACTGGAACAAACTCACTGTTAAAACACTGTAAACAGGCTTTCAATAATCATCTTTTTAAGTGGCAGAAGTCCAAACATGCTGAGACTGACAGCACAGCAATGGGGTGAGATCCAGGCCATTCTGGATTAACTGCATCACATACCTTATGCAGATCAGGTTTTTGCACAGCACCCAGCAATCCAGAACACCCCAGTCACTCACCTATCAGTTTTTTAATCATTCCAGCAGATGCACTGCCCATGCTAAATCTCCCACTGTTCAGGATATTCATGGCAACCTGTGAAGAAAACAAATGTGTTTCAGGCAATGCTGTTGCCACAAAACTTCTCTTTAAGCCACAGTGGTTACTGCTACCTTGCTTCATGTGCTAATGCTTTCCTAGGTTTATGCCTGCCCTTGTATCAGTCAGCACAGCACTGAGCACCCCAGCAGCAATGGCTCAAAACTAGGCTTGAAGGCTACCTGCTATGTCCAATTTCCTATTTGAAACAGTTTTCAGACACGGATGATCCAGTGACCTGGAAGGAATCTTCTATTCAAACTACATTAAGGTAAAATGCAGCTAAAAATGTGTTTATCTGCAACTAGACAAACAACACACAAACTAGACAGCACTGCTCAAGTTTATCAGGAAGAAATCATCCCAATATCACAACCTTCTCTACAGCTGACCTGCAATGGATGCTTTCCTGCTGCAGATACCTTCCAGCAATATACAAGGAGAGGGAACAAGAAGGAAAGGTGTAGCAGTGAAATACAGATCAATAATGTGCAAACCCAGATTCTGAAATCTAGTATTATTGTTTCTTATCAGGAGAAACAGGGGTGACTCAGTTCAAAGACTGTTAGGAAATGTAGCAAGAAGTCATGGTTCAGACATTTTAGTTTGTGTGAATTATCTGAAGGAGAAACCATAAAACTCTTCTCTCAATATGCTTGCTGAATCATTTCACTTAGCATTAGGTCTGGACTTGCCTGGCGCAGGAGGAGTAAGAAAACTGAGAAGGACCACAAAGAAGAGTTTTGCAAACTCCAAGGCCAGAGGCAGCAGCAGGTTACAGGAGCCACATGTCACCCTCAGTGCTGTGCCAGGTCTCTGGTGCAATGCCCTTCACTGGGCACCTCCTATTCTTTCCCTGGGCAATAATCTAACCCTACAAAACCATCTGACAGCCATGGGACTTTGGATGGGACCTGGACTTCCCTCAAACCATGTCCTGTTCTACTCATCTCTCTCTCCCTTTCCACACAGTCCACAATTCTGGCTGCAGCAGACACTTCCCTGATTCCATTCAGAAGTTCTGTGGACAGAGTTGCTCCTTTTCCTGAAGAGAACAGCCTACCATGGGATACAACAAAAAGCCAAACAAACAGAGCAGAGACAGCTCTATACCTGTATGGAGAAGAAATACATAGACACCTGAGATTAGGGCACATGGTGCCACTGAAACCAATTGATACAAAGCACATAAAGCAAAGTCTGTCCTCCAGTATTCTTCAGTTTGGCACTGTTCATACTACCAACAAGGAAACTTCAGTGCAAGGGAAAAACCAATACAGTTAAAAAGCAGGATTGCTCCAGGCTTCTAAAAACCATCAGTAGTTATTCTGTGCTGCTTACCTTAAATCCCCCTCCTACTTCTCCAATTACATTCTCTATAGGCACTTTTGTGTTTTCAAAATGTACTTCACAGGCTGAAACACAGAGTTAACAGCTGATGAATTACCATGCAGAAATATTTCCAAGGCATGCAGGCAGATAATCTTTTTCTAACCAGAAGTAAAAGTTTATGACAGAACTGCAGATGCTTTGCCAAAGAAGAAGTGAGAGTCTGGGAAAAGGCTGCAGTTGATGTAAAAGAATCAAGATATAATCAATGTTCATTGTGTACAGAGAACTTTGCATTTTAAGGAGCTGATATAGCAGACAAGACCAAATGATAGATGGTGAAAAACTGTAACCATCAGTAAGCTGAGGAGCACCCTGTGAGAATTGACTTCTACATGAAAGCTACTTGGTGACTGAACCTGCAGACTCAGTACTTTCACCGCATGGTTACAGAAGCTTCACATGTGCAGAAAAGAACTGTACAATATGGATTTCTTGTTTCAAATCCTGCACTAGGAAGGACTCACAGGAAAAGCCAAGTAAAGAAGCATGAACCTTACACTGTTAGATGGAATAGATAATGATCTGCCTCTGAACTTAGATGATCTAAACAAATTAAAGCATTAAGATGTTAAAACAAATGGTGTTAAGAATTTTAAGTGGTTCTTACTGTTGGATCCTCGAATGCCCAACTTATCCTCAGGTTTCCCATGGGTGACTCCACCAAAATCCCTCTCCACGATGAAAGCAGTGATCTTGTCTTTTACCTGTCCATCTTTATCCACCACCTCTGTCCTGGCAAAGACTGTGAAAATACTGGCAAGGCCACCATTTGAGATCCAAACCTGTTTTGGGAAAGGAAAGAGGTAACAGAAATAAGTTTGTTGTGATTTTGTGAGCATTCTTCTGAAGTGTTTCACAGCAAACTAGCACAGAGTAGTTGTGAAACCTTGTTTCTTTTTCTCTTAGATTCTAACGAGTGCTCTGCTGCTAGTTTTGCCTCTGGTAAGCACCTTCCCAAGGAAAGCTGATCCCAGAGTGGTAAGTTTAGAGCAAGTACTAAAATAGGCTGCACTACACAAGTGAATGAAATGAAAATCCATGGTGCATTTTCACCAAAGCCTGTATGTCCTGCTACTGATGGCAAGTGAAGGCTACCGGGGTAACATAGACTGCAAAGCCACTCTGCCCAAAGTAATTCCAACTCTGAGTGGAAACTCCCTGAATCAGGACACAGACATGCAGCCAAGATGTGCCTCTTCCCATCACAGACAAATATATCATCAACTACAGATCAAGTCTGCAATGCCTCAGACATCAGTGAGCCCGGGACATCTCTACATTTCTGCAACACTGTACTGTGCCATCGTTTCTTTAGGCAATGTTCCAAGCAGCCCCATTTCCAATTCAATGTCAAAGTTTTCTTTAACACAAAATTTGGCATGAAGAACAAAGAAAAGGGGAAAGTGTGGGTTTGGATTTGCTGTCACTGAGGGGGCCGATGCTTGAATCCTCCCTGAAGCCAAACACCAGGAGCTGGCAATACAGAGAAGGAGCTTCAGTGGCTGTTCCCGTCTTTCTTCTCAAGAGTTCAGTGAAGGATATTCCCTGAACAGTGTGCTTTTCTCTTCTCTTTGTCCCTACAACAACATGGGTTGTCTTTTTGACATGGTTGCTCTTCACTAGCTTGGAAACTTCACCATTCAGATGCAGCTGCCAGTTTTGCTGAGTGAAACTGACAGAGTGCAGCGCTGCACAAGACAAAGATGCTTCCTATAAACTGGTAACAAACCCCTGTTGTGTTCCCAGCCCAGACTGGATACCTTGGAGCCATTTAATACGAAGTGCTTCCCATCTTCACTGCGGGTTGCGCGTGTCTGGATGGAGGCAGCATCACTTCCACTAGAAGATAAACAAGTTATGAATGTTTCAAGAAATAAGCATGCTTTGAAAACCTGAAGTGCATCTCTTCCCTCTTCCCATGCTTGCAAAAGGAATGTTTACAGTTGTAGTAAATGGTGGTATATAAATGTTTGGTTTGAACTAACAAGGAAACTTGCTGGAGTCAACAGCTCTGAAGAAAGCTACTCAAGTCACTCGAAGGGACATTTCTGCTGATTGACATGGATGTTATCAGCCTTATGACCTACCCAGAACCTTCAGAGTGTCACCTAAGCAACAGTTTTCAGCCACAGCTTGAATGTGTGAACATCCAACAAAACTGTTACCCTAAAACAGGATCAAGTTTAACATGTCTAAGTCGCTCCTCAAAAAGTCACACCCTGGTTTTCTATCCTAAATGAAAGAATGCTCCACAGAGATGAAAAATGCACATCTGATTGATAGTCTGTACCAGTGAGCACTGGGGCACACCAAATATCAACTAGGGGGGCAAGATCAGCATGTGAATTACAACAGAGCAATCCATGTTCTGTGATTAAAAGCTCTATCCCACCCAAAACTTCAGAGGGTCAAACCTCAGCTTAAGACTCTTGAACAAAAGCCACCACTGGGAGGTACTTAGATCTCAGCAACATTAAAATTAGCAAGTAAATCAAAGGTTCATTACCATTCTAAGTGACAAGAGCTCAGAGAAAAGAGTTTCAAACTACAGTTTTGTATGGACAGGCAAGAGTCAACTTCAAACGTTCCACTGGTCTCAGCCCTTCAACCTGTTTCTTTGACTATCACACAGTAACCCATCTACCTACATGTTTTTAAGAAGACTCTGCTACTTCTCCATTAACAGAATTTGCAACATTAGCAACAGTCAAAAATAAAGCTGATAAATAGAACTTAAAGACACATAAATGTCTCTTGGAAATGGATTTTTCTTTTATGCTGCTGCAAAGATGCCTTTTCTAAACTACAAGGAAAGAGGGGGTGACGGGATGAAGCTGGAACACAGAAAGTTCCATTTAAATACAAGAAAAAAGCTCTTTCAGTGTTTGAGTGAGGGAGCCCTGGCCCAGGCTGCCCAGGGAGGGTGTGGAGGCTCNGTACCATTCTGTGTTGTTTTGTTTTGGTTCTGGTTTTTGGGGTTTTGTGTTTTAGTTGGTATTAAATTGTTTTCTGTTTTCTTCCCCAAGCCGAGTAGCCTGGTCTGTTTTGTCCTGCACCTTAAGCGGCAATTAAGCCCTCCCTGCCCTTTGGCAATCCTTTAGTCTTCGGTACTTGAGGCTAATCGTGGTCTTTTGTTCCCTGATGGGCAGAAACCACGACACTGCTAACACACTGCAAACTACCCTTAACAATTCATATTCAGTAATGGCAGACATGGAGTGGATGGACTCCTGGGATGGGAACAACGACAGGTAGTGATTTCATGGGAACAGCCGTAAGTAGCACATTGGGGAAAGATGAGTTACAGGATTTGAATTGTACCTTCCAAAAAGACCAAAGAGAATTGGCCTGTACATTGAAGCCATAGGCACCAAATGATAAAGATTTACTATAGTAACCAAACAGTCACTGCAATGAATAAAACAAGTAATAGAAAGTAACAGAACAAATGAGTTTTGGTGCTTTCTGAAGCTTTTATGGTTACAAAACCAGTACCTTCCAGGCTCGGTGAGACAGAAAGCTGCAATGTGCTCCCCAGATGCCAGCCGAGGCAGGTACTTTGCTTTCTGCTCATCAGTGCCAGCAATGAGGATTCCCTAAACAAAGAATTCACAGAGACATTTTCAGCACCAACCTGTGTAAAAAGAAATGAAGCTGACAAGCTTGGTCAAGGAAGCTTAGTTTGAAAATGTCTTGGCATAACAAGAGGCAGTTTAATTGATTACTGTTATTTATTGCAACAATGCTAATGACAGACAATGGACATGATAATTTATCAGACCTAAAATATGTCAAAGTTACCATCCCACAGCTGTTCAGTGGTTTATTGTTAGGACTGCCTTCTAGGGCAGCTTCCACTGCATTTATGCTGTAGGTAAGGACTGAACTGTTGCTCTGAAGGGCACCAAGAAAGCCTTTCCTCCAGGGTTTGCCATCCCTTCCTTGCTATCATGGTAACTATATTTGAAGGACCTCAAAAGCAGCCATTTCCAAAGCTCCTCATCAGAGAACAAAACACATGATCATCTTATATTCCAAATGGTTTCATTATAAATCCATCCAACGACTTTTATGAGGGGGGCACTCATTTTAATGATCTCTGCTGTTTGTACAGCAGGCTTCCAGGGAGGAGAAACAAAGTACACAAATACATGATAAAGCCAAACAATCAATGGTTGAATAGCCAAGATTCAGTTACTCAGCAGAATTAGGATTAACCCCAGCTCACCCCAGCTGGCAACTGCAGGCGAGTAACAACAGTGGTGTCTCACACTGCACACTGCATTACAAACCGGCTCAGCCCTGTGCTACAGATAGCAACATCTTCAGGGAGGAATAAAGACTTTTAATTAGCATTGTCTGCTCAAGCCTAGGAAGAATTTCTTCCTGTTATAATGATCTTACTGCTACTTCAAGCTTCCGACTACTGCCACCCATCCACCACTGAAAGGCAGGCACTTAGGGCTGTATTATACAGAACTAAGTTTAAAGTTCCCATGCTTGCTACAGCACACTGTTCCTGGGTAAGTTTTCTTCTCTAAGCCCCCTTAATATGCAGCTCCCTTCAGCAAGACAAAGTCACACCCTTCTGAATTCTCTGCATAGCTGTCCCACCTTCCCACAGTTCTAGCCCCCCTTGATATTTGATTCATTTCAGCTATTTGTTCCAGCTACTTTTATCCCGTTTTCTCAATTTAAAAAACTTGGGATCACTTACGATATCTTTTTTCCCCTAAGAATTATTAATTGACTCAGCAGGTCCTGCACTAATAACTCTCTGGTGTATCTGACATTCAGCCTTACACTGAGCCACTGGCAGAGGGTGCTGGGAACACACTAACCACCAAGCTGACATCAGAACGTGCCACCTGATCTATGCTTCATGGTAATTCTTCTCTGTTACACCCCCCATCCCCCTCCACATTTAAACTAACTTCATCTCAGCTTTCCTATGCAAGCTGTGCAGAACTGCTTGAACCACAAGAGGAGCATTACCTTAAGCCCAATAGCTTGATGAGCTGCCAGAGTAACTGCGATAGATCCATCTAAAGAAGTGATCTCTCCCAGACGTGCATACATGGTATTTGACAGCCCAAGACCACCTGCAACAAACACTGCCTTTTATTCTAAGTAGACATCTTGCCCCTTCCCCACCCCAAAAATCCCTTTCAATCACAGAAACATCACGAATGTACCACTGTTAAATGGGGAGAGACTCTTGGTACAGGCTGGAGGTAACACATCCACCACCAAGGACCCCAGCACCGTGGCTGTGCCAGAGTGCACCGTGCACACAGTGCCTCATCCCATCAGCACGAGCTATGCTGCATTCAGCTCTCCTCACGAAGCAGAAAAACACATTATAAAGTCTTGCAAAGCCTTCCAGGCAAAGGCTTCCCAGGCTGACTGCCAAGCTGGTACTGGAGAAGGACAAAATACACTTGAAAAAATGTCCTGAATTAATAATGCGAATATATCAGGAAGCAAACTTGATCCTGGCAGATCATTCTTGGAGGGATTTTGAGATCTGCTGCTGCAAATACAGAGCCTATTTGTAAGGAGCTTGAAGAGTGGTAGGATAAATCAAAGCTGCATCTGTGTGGGTCCAATGCTCAAGAATCTTACATTGCCAGGACTAGAAGCCCTGCTCCCTGTAACTATGACATTGTTTTTTCAGGACTATGCTCTCCTACAAGCATGCTGAGCCTTTTACTACCTGGGAGCTGGAGGAGTGCTATTTCACAAGTTTCAAAGCAATGCAATGTCAGAACAACTATAACATTTGATTCAAGTACGGTTTTGAAGTCAAACACATCATCTTTGAGAGTCTTTAATAAAACCTGGCAGAGTGGAAAACTTGTTTCTAGCTAATCAATAGCAATTTATACTTCCAATGTCATGATGCTTTCTTATGCTCTGTTCTTTGTTCTCTATCTCCAGCACCTCCTTCCAACGACAATCACCTCTTGTTTTCTTCCACTGTTTTTCTTAACTCCTAAACACCTCTCTCTCCCCATCTGAGTTCAGGTGCTCAGCCCAGATCTTTCTCCTCCCAAGACACTATAATTGAACTTAAAAAAGCCCACAAATCCCTTCTCTATCTCACTCACATCACCCTACCTAGTTTTGAATACCCATGAAAAAACATTTAATTAATGCTTTTGAAACGCACTGTAAGTTGCATTAATAATTAGTTAATCAACAGAGATCTTAATATGTTAAAACAGATGCAAGTTGTCCAATATACTTCAGTGAACTTGTATAACCCTTTAGTTAAAGAATTGATATCAGTGGAGCACAGCAACAGTAGTCATGTTGCCTGACACAACAAACAGGAAAGGTGTAACAGGAAAAGCTACAAAAAACAGGGCATTACTTTAACACTGAGGAAACACTGAGGTATGTCTCCAGCTTTACACAGTAGTGCTGCAGTCACTGGAAAAAAAAGATCTTGCTTCACACTATTCTCTTCAAAAATGAAGTATCTTCCCCACTGAAACTATCTTTTGCAGATGATCAGAGTTTGGTCTTGCTCTGAGCTGTTCCCTTTAAAATCTCCTTCCTTTATAACAGAAAATGGATAACACAATGATCTCGTTTCTCCACGAATTTCAGGTAGAATACAAGTTTTAATCCCAATCTTTATTTTAGGACCAAAATCTTATTGACAACTCCTTTGCAAGGCCCTCCTCCAATGCCCTTTATGACATAAACTTCTTGTTTTTACACAGAAACTATACTTCTAATAAACAGACATGATTCTTTTGCACTTCTGTATGGTCAAACACATTCCTGTCTGCCAAAGGCAGGGGACAGCTTTGGTAGGTCAGCTCCATGAGACACTACATGAGACATGTAGTTTAGACCCAGTGTAATTTTAGGAGCCATTAGCAAGAAATGCAAAGCCTGCAGATGTCAGGCTGCTCTACTGCAGCCAGAAAAAGAGCAACAAGGAAAATGCCACGCCAGAAGGAATTCACACCATCTAAAATTAGTTCTTGAACTTGGCTGCCCAAGAGTAGGCAGAGTTACCTTCACAGCCAACAGGCATTCCTGGGCTCTTTGTTATCTAGGGAGGAAGCCTCAGCTTCTAATTTAGACAGCCAAGTCAAATGACTACCCTGGAATAGTACAGTCACATCTTGCATGACCCCAAAACATGTTACATAGAGACTACTGGGTTTATCTTTTGGTGGTCCTTTACTCACCGTATTCCTCTGGAATCTGCATGCCAAAGAGACCCAGGTCCTTCAGTCCTTGTAAAGTTTCAGGTGGGATTTTTGCTTCTTGGTCAATCTTCTTTGAGTCCACTGTGAATACAGAAGGTTTTACAACTTAAAACTGTGTTTCTCAGCACAGAAGACACCTCTGAGACTGTAGTGTTCTCAAATTAGAGCTAAGGTCACTGTGCTTGTGATGATTTCGCAGTAGTATGATGTCTATCACAGATATCTTATCACACATCCTATCAATAACCAGAGCCCAGACCTGAAGAACTGAACTAACTTACAGAAAAAGGAGCTGCTGGAGTCTCACATTCCTCCCTGCTGCAATTTTTCTCTAATGTTCTGAAGCATCTTTAGGAAAGACATAGTGCTTGTTGCACCAGATGCTTCTCACCCCTAACTTCACAAACAAGAGGGATTTCCCTGACTGTTCTGTTTTACCAGCCACGAAAGGAGGAGGGCAAGTCTCACACCCTGAGCTGCCTTCTGTAAGGCAAATCACACAGTACAAAGTGAAATCCAAGGCTTTTTAGCTTCTGGATGACAATCACACTGACAAGTCCTGACCACTGCAGCTGGAAGTCCCAGTTCTGCTTCTGGAGAACAAGGCTCCACTTCAGTAGCCCACCTTATTACATCACCAAACATACACAACCAACTGGAAGGTCCCAAGGACATGGATTATCACAGAATCACAGAATCTTAAGGGCTGGAAGGGAGCTTGAGAGATCATCCAGTGCAATCCCCTGCCAGAGCAGCACCACCTAGAGCAGGACACACAGGAACTCATCCAGTTGGGTTGGAATGTCTCCAGAGAAGAAGCCTCCACAGCCCATCTGGGCAGCCCCTGCCAGTGCTCCCTCACCTCAACAGGGAACAAGTTTCTCCTTGTGTTTCTTTGGAACCTCTTCTGTTCCAGCTTGTCCTCATTGCTCCTTGTTCTATCATTTGCCATCACTGAGCACAGCCTGGCTCCAGCTTCCTCACACCCACCCTTGATGGATTTGTAACATGAATGAGGTCACCCCTCAGCCTCCTCCAAGCTGCAGAGCCCCAGCAACCTCAGCCTTTCATCACAAGGGAGATGCTCCACTCCCTTCAGCATCTTGGTGGCCCTGTGCTGAGCTCTCTTCAGCAGCTCCCTGTCCTTCTGGAACTGATGAGTCCAGATGCAGCTCACGAGGGCAGAGTAGAGGGGGAGCAGAACCTCTCTCCACCTACTGCCCACAGCCCTATTATTTTGGCTCTAAAGTCATGAGATATACAGGAAAAGGAGCTGGAAGTGGCAAAAAATCTCAGGTTTATTTCATTGTCTCAAACACCATTTCTATGTGTGCAGGCTGTGCATGTCAGCAGATTCCATGACTGGAATAAGCACAGTATTTCCAGGCTTTTCTATATGAACTATGTTTAGGTTGTGTTTAAAAATACCCAAAAGGCACATCAATGAGTTAAGTACAAAAATCTTCTTCTTATGACTTATTAAAATTCTTGGGGAATTACAAGAGCTGTTCTGTACTGTGAAAACAAACAGCTGAGGAAAGCTGTATTAAGCAGCTGAGGAAAGCTGTAAGCTGCAGCCAAAGGAACACAAGCCACCTTTCCAAAAAGTACAGACAAAGAAGTGCAGATGCAATGGAGCTTTCCTAAAGAAACCTCCCATTCATCTCAGTCAAAAGACACTAACTCCTGTGTGCAACAGAATAGAGGGAGGCAACTACAGCCTCTGAGGCTCTTCTAGAAGTGATTCAGAGAGAAAACTCCTTTAAAAGCAGACATTTTGCCCCCCCCCCCCCCCCCCCCCCC
>WBNH01003205.1:5783-22077 GCA_013401255.1 Urocolius indicus | reverse complement strand
CCTGGACAGCCTATGCCAGTGCTTGATACCCATTTTGGTGAAGAAATTTTTGCTAGTATCTAATCTAAACCTCCCCTAGTACAACCTGGGTACATTTCCTATTGATTTAGCACTTGCTGCTTGGGAGAAGTGACCAGCTCACCTCACTACAACCTTTTTTCAGGTAGCTTTAGAGAGTGATAAGGTTTACTCTCAGCATCCTTTTCTCCGAGTGAAATGACACCAGTTGCCTCAATTGCTCCTTCTAAAATATGGAAACTCTCTACATCCTTCACCAGCTTTGCTGTTCTTTGGACAACCTCCAGCACCTCAGTATCCCTCTTGTAGCAAGTACCCCAAAGCTGAACACAGTATTCAAGGTGCAGCCTCACCAGTGCTGAGTACAGGGAAATGATCACTGCCCTAGTCCTGTTGGCCACACTATTTGTGGTACAAGCCAGGATGCCATTGGCCTTCTTGGCCACTTGTGCACATGCTGGCTCATGTTCAGCCCGTTGTCGATCAACTCCACCAGGTCTTTTTCTTCAGGACAGATTTCCAGCCACTCTGCTCCAAGCCTGTAGTGTTGCATAGGATTGTTGTGATGCAAGTTCAGAACCTATCACTAAGCCTTGTTGAACCTCATGCAGTTGGCCTCAGCTCATCACTCCAGCCTGCCTAGGTCCCTCTGAAAAGCCTTCCTGCCCTCAAGAAGGTCTACGCTTCTGCCTAGCTTGGTCATCAACAAACTGAGGCTGCACATGACCCCTTCATCCAGATCACTGGTAAAGATGTTAAACAAAACAGACCCCACCACTGAGTCCTGGGGAACACCACTGGTAACTGTCCACCAACTGGATTTAACTCCATTCACTACCACTTTCTGGGCCCAGCCATCCACACAGGGAATGACTGTCTTTATGTAGTACTTAGTGCCAGGCAGTACTCTCTCAGGGCATATAACAGTGCTACCTGAGCTGGCTGACGACACTAAGTTAAACATTCTTTGCTTGGCTTTTTGAGCCTCTTTGAATATTTTGAAATAATTTGAGTGAGAAAAATACACACAAAGCAGGAAATTAAAGGATAAAACTAATTCTTGATAACACAGATCGCAATCTGTTTCCAATGGTTAGAAGCCTCCATTGGTGTCTCAAGAGGAAGCCATTATAGATTACACCTTTCTGATAGGAACAATCTTTGTTGTGGTTTTGGTAAATGCTTTGTTAAGTTTGATAAAAACTGGCAAAACCACTTTAAGTGTATGCAGGTTATGTTTATACAGTGCAACACTAATTACAAATGAAAAATATAGAGCAATATTGTTTTGATGTACAACTGATGACAGAAATGTTTCAGATAAACTGTATAGGACAAAAAAGTATTTTCCAGGATACATTGGATTTTAGAAATAATGCAGACAGAAGCACAGATGTTAAACTCTCAGATATTCTCTTATTCCTATGTTAGAACAGACACCTGAGTATATCGTGCCAAATATTGGCAATAATAAGATATTGCCTTCCATGAGTTTCCAGACACTGCTGCTTTTATGAGAAGCAGTATTATGAGTATCACAACTTCTGAATCTACACAAGAAGGCTGGTCTGGGAGGCTGTGATGTCCATAATACAATGTTGCTTCAGGAGGACAACTCCCTAGATCTAATGTTTAAATTCTGATTCCTGCATATTGGGTTAACAGTTTCTGAAGGAGACTTGGACTTTCCTATTTGCAAGGATCTAATCTAATGGGGAATTACTCTATGTCAGTGAAGCAGATTTTTTACAGATAACTCATATAAGAGTCTTACGACATTTTTATTTTGTAGTTGCACAGACAGTGAATGGAAATGTTGATGACACCATCTGTATAGAAATCACTAGGTATCTTACCCCAGCCACTAGATCACACATAGGTTCAACCCTGGTTGCTAACACCACACAACAGATAATTCAGCTATTTGGAAGGTTTCTTGGAAAGGCATTACAAAAGAAAGCATACCATTCTCAAGCTGTCATTTGTTAGGAACAGGAACAAAGCTAATCCCTAATGAGTCCAAATTATGAAATAACCCTTACTACAGATATTCCAAAGCTCATTGCACAGAAATTGCAAAAGAAAACACACTATTTGAATTCTAATGTTTTATAGGAGTGGAAATCAATAGATTCTAAAATAACTGAGATTTTAGAATAGCTCAGGTTACCTGTACTAAAGAGATATTAGGAAGACATCTGTTAATTTCTTTAAAAAGATACTTTCAACATAAGATATATATATGATTAATTTAAAAGGTACATTATGATATTATTTTCCTTTCTGTCTTCAATTCTGTGTGAATTTGCTATTCATTTTTAAATTTAGAAAAGAACACATTCCAGACATGGGCTTAAGTCGTGTGGATATATGGTACACTCTCCTTGTCACTAGTGACAATGAAGCCACTAACAAGTGTTCTGTTCTTATTCTAACCATAGCTAATATATTTCAGAATGTATCAGAATAAGGCTAACTTCTCATCCAGCGGAAATCAACCAAACTAGTACTGTAAGGAAGGATATACAAGCCATTCCTACTCCCTCATGACTTATGTCTTGGTTTTGTGTTTGACTAACCATCTGAGCAGTATGTTACTATGCTCAGTATATATGGATGGATGCGTACTCTGTGTAAAGGGCAATGGCTGAAATGCATGAAGCTTTGCTTCTGAGTAGCTTGTTGGGAGCTTAAATGTCACAACCGGAGAGAATGATGACATGATGGGTGTCCCTTTAGAGACTACCTCATCAAAAGTAATGTTGGATGAAATTTTCCATAAATAGCTGAAATAAGCTTTCAGATTGCAGGCCTTGGAGCTCATAGGAGCTGGAACATAACCTCATCTGGAAGACACCTACTTATGCCTTGTCCAATGCACACATAAGCAACACGTAAGATTGTTACTCTTTAGGCTGCAAAATGACTGTATTGTAAGCATTATCTCCAAACTTACAGCCAACTTGGGTATAGACATTCAGACTGTTGTGGCTTCTATGTAGCTGCAGTCTATTAACTTATGTATTACAGTCTTAATCAAACATAATACCTAAGTGTTTTGGTTTATTTTTTCTGTTTTACCACAGAGGATGAGAAGCCAAGCCCTAAAAATAATTCTTTGAAGTTGACTTTTCCCCTAAGACACAGCTGAGGATACAGCTATGGCACTGCAAAGATACTGTGGTTCCTGAGGTGGCTGCAGAATGCATAAGTGTTCTTGAGCTAGATTTAACATGACTCCCTTGGCTGCTTGTAACAACACCATCACAATGTTTGCAACTATGGTAAGGAGTGAAGTTTTTTAAGCACTCACTAAGAAACTTAGCATTACCAAGGCTGCACAGGATTGGCACATTGAGTACTCATGCTTATGCCTGATTCTTTTGGGGAAGTACTTTTGTTAAGTCTGATTAGATTACAACATCAAAATTAACATCAAGAGATTTTCTCTTCAACAGAACCATCAATTTTCAGCCTCCTAATTAAGCATAAAATAGAATAAGCCTGAGTAATATGGTGGAACAGAGTTACAAGTCGAGGGGAGGGGGAGGAGTGTGTGCAGGGAAGAAAGTTCTGTGTTCCTTTACTACAGATAAACTTGTGTATAACCCTTTTAGCACACGAACAGGAATGCTATACAAGCCATGTTCCCAGATATTTTTATTCTACTCTAATGTCCAAATTTTCAGGTTTAGTGGTGGATGAGTACAAAGAGGAGAGAAGACAGTATACCCACATAGTCTCTGAGGTCATTATTGACTAAGAAAAGATGAGCAACAAAGAGGAAATCACAGTCTGAAGTGCAGAGATCTTCCAATAATAGTCTGGCATACCTTCCTAAGGCAACACTCCCACTCCTTTGGAACCCTTTTTTCTTGTGAGAGATGAGCACATTTTTGGGGAACAGAGAAAAACCTTGGTCAAGTCTAGAGCCAAAGCCAAAACACAGCATTAACATGAACTATCTGCAAGTCTCTAATTAAACCCAACATTGGGATCATGATAGTCTCACTCTGTAAATATTTGTCCTATTAAAAGAATGATTTACAAGGAAATGTCTTGAGTCTACTATCCTCTCCTCAGAAAATCTTTCCCTTTACTGCTAAATCTTGGAAGAGAATAAAATGTTTGCCTAGATATTTGGCTTTTGTCAAAGAAGATTTTAATGTAGGAGTTGGAATGGCAGCTGTCTAGAAAGCAAAAGTCAATGGTGAGTGAGGAGATTAGAGTGGTTCTCTTCCTTCTTTTCATGGTACTACAGATAGCAAGAACTCTGCCTTGGTGTCTCTGGAGCCAATACTTATAATAAGGACAAGAAAAAAAGAATAAGATTATTTTTAAAATTAAATCTTAATGGGAGACATTCAAAACGAATTACAACTAGCAGGGATTACAACAGGCAAAGAGAATTGTTTCTATGTATCTGACAGCAGTTAGTGAAAGAAGGAAACATACACTTAGTACTTAAGAAGGGAATATAAACAATGGTGACACTTCATCATTCCTAAAAATACATATAGCTTGAAGAGCTGTCAAGAGATGATCTTTTAAACTTTTTCTCAGCACATTATCAACTATATCTACACTATTTCTGACAGAGGGCCTGTCAGCATGTGCTTTCAAAAAAAACCAACACAACTGTTCTTAAACACAACTGTTTAAGAACAAGCTTCTGCGGTGCTACTATTCAATGTTTTCTAATGTCTGTGCTATGCCATCCATAGTGTACTTTAAGGCCATTAATCATTATCTCCCCTTCTTGAGAGAAAGACAATTTTCTCCCATTCCTTTGCTTTTTGCAGATGTTTTCTGTACACTTAAGGGATGTCACTTCCTCTCAGGATTCTTGTATTTGCGTTGAACAACCAAAATTTGTTCAAAGTACTTTCAAAGGTCAGTTAGACTTCTAATCACTTGTGATCAACACTTTTCTTCAACAGAAACTGGACTCAGCTTTGCAGGTGAGAGGTTATCAGTTTCATTTGCCTTTGAAAATAACATTTGAGTTTACACATTGCATTGTGTGTGCATTATGTATGGCCCTTTTCTCCCCTTTTGAGTCTTGTTTTTTTCTTATTTTAGAAATGGGTGTTTGAGTTGACATTTTGATCTTCACAGTCAAAATAATTCCATCATTAAAATGGAAGTGTAAAAAGCTTTGATATTGGAGAAAAATGCTTCCAGAATTGGGAAGTACAAGAGATGCAACTTTATGAACATTCTTGAGTAGTCTGAGTAGAAAGATAATGTACACCAAGATCCATACAGTAAGGAGAGTGGGAAGCAAAATGGTCAAGAGATATCACATGTGAAGATAATGCTCTGTGACACTGACACTCCTCTTGCGAGTTATGAGTATAGGCTTTTAAATTATGGTACATAATTTGCTTAGGGCATGAAATGAATTCATGTTGATATATTTGAATTATGAGCTTGCTTCCATGGTCCTGGAAGACTGATTTTGCTGAGAGCTGTTTTACTTCTTAAATGGATCGATTCTTTTGTGTATCCTCATGCCTGTCGCTGCTTTGAGACTTCATTTTCTGTATCACAGGGCAAGCCTCCATTTCATGGAGTTACATTTCAAGGTGTTTCATGGGTTGTACGTGGTTCTGACCACACTTTCAGCTAGGCTTTGTGCCTTCTGGTGGAAAAATCCTAGGATTCCCATACATTTGGAGAAAGTGGAAGACCTGGTTCTGTCTTAGCAGAGCCACATACCTTCCAAGCTGGAGAAACTGGGGAGGACAAATTCCTGTAACGGGAAGAGCTCCAGGGAGATTGTGGAAGTAGAAGGACAGCAATGAGGCCCCTACAAACCATCCCTCTATGTCTATCGTGAGCGAAACTGTGGTCTTGCCAAGACACTTACTACAAGCCTCCAATGTCTGCTGAATAGCAGCAAGAGGTCCAAGACCAAATCTAAACTCTGAGGATCCTTTTGCCCAGTATGGTCTTGAAATAGACCCAGGGGAACAGAAGATCAAAACTGATGTCCATAATGCTGCAATTATTCTATTATCCTGACTCAAATAATTAATACTCTATAAAAGTGTACTAGAAATAAGTCATGTAGAAAACAGATGCTGCCTAGGCTTCTTAACCCAGTTTCTGACAGTTTCTTCTTTGTCTCTAGGCTACTTTCAGGCAGTGACCGTCATTAGCTTTTGGTGGACTTGCCCTACACAAATTGCTCTACACCCTGCATGATTTCAGTCGGACTTTGGTTTCCATGTCTCCTAAAAAAATTTATATTGCAGCTTGAACACTGCTCTTTGTTCACCTATTTTCTTTTTCAGGTGAACTAACTACAGCTGGACCTGGTAATTGTGATGCAATAAATGAACCTTAACAATTGCAGAACCATACTTTTATTTCGTTTTCACTTCTTTTTCAACTCACATTACTAGAGCAATAACATTGCAACAACACTGAGGCAAAGCTTTAGACTAAAGCCAGGTGATGTATTGAAAGCCATCTTTATCCATAAACATTGCCTTCTTAATGAGCACTGTCATTTTTGCCTTTTTGAATGCTTCTGCACATGGAGCTAATGGCTCTAACACCTATGATCTACAATCACATCTAGCCTAAAAAACACAGGTAGCTCAGTTTCTTCACATACACATTATGCTTCATTTATTGCTACTGAATATCACCTGCCATTTTAGCACTCTCTCACTGTACTGTGCAAACTTCAGTCAAACATAACACTAGCTGCCAGAAGCTTCTCTGAAAAATGTCAATTATTAGTATTAGTATTAGTATTAGTATATTATTTGCAAAAATTGCTGTCTCACCATTCAGCCCTTTCTTCTAGGTTATATATGACAAAGTCAACATGAATTCTTGAGAAATCTTTCTGGAAATGTCCTACCATTATGAAACCTTACAGTTTGTTTCTGACATTACCTTGTTGTTAACTACACTTACTCTCATATGACATCTTAGTTTCTTTAAGAGGCTTTCACAGGAGACCTTGTCAAGAGATGTTTGGAAATCTAACTATGCTGTATGACTCACCTTACACACACACTTGCTGCAGAGTGAACTAGTCCACTGGTGAGACATGATAGCTCTTAAAATGCCATGCTGTTTCTTCTTGAGTATAAGATTTACCTCTACTATCTAAAGATTCTCATATTAGTGTAATCACACTTTTAGCTGGCACTGCAATTAGACTTACTGGTATTTAGATTTCTGGTCCACTCCTGGAGGCCCATTTGAGAATTTGGGGCCATAATTGCCAATTTCCAGTCCTCTATGTCAGGACTTATTTGACTAGAAGTTGCACACTGCTGCTGGTATCATCTCAGCTATTTCACATCTTGGTGCTGGACCAGACACTTCATTGCTATTCTCACTCAAGGCATTTTTTTTTTGAGGAAAATTAACTTTTATTTTAAGCCAACTCCTTAGGCCTCTCCTCTTCCAAAAAGCACTGTGGTGTATGAATCTGCATTAGACAACATCTCAATACTTAACTGCTATAGGTTTTTTTTACTAGAGCATTCTTTTTTTCTTAAAAATAGACTTTTTTGTTGTTGTTGTTCTGTTAACATCACATCTCCTTTAGCCTGCTTTTAGTTTCCAGAATAAATGAAATACATTTTTTATTTTGTTGTAGTGTCTTCAGGTGGTTGTTATACTCTTTGTATGCCTTATAATGTTTTTTATATCTAATTTATCAAGAGTTCACTGGTGACTTTGCCCCTCATTTGGGCTTTATTATTATTGGGCTGTGTTAAAAAATTCCTTGTCTTTCAACAGATAAGCATCCTCTGGCTGTTGAACTCAGTTGTTTTTTTGTGTGCATGCATGTCTTCTATTTTTGTTCCTTCTTGATCTGCCATACGTATTTACTTAGTTTAGGAAATATATCCATGATGTTTGCCGGTTTTATACTTTGACGTGTTATTTTCAGTTTCCCTCTAACAAGTTACATTTTTTCGAAGCTGATCAATGCACTCAAAACTCAAAAAATTCAGCAGACTTTTTCTCCTCCTTTATGAAACTGCACTTGAACATCTTGTGCTAAGTTCAGTGGGAGTCTAAGACATATATTCATCCAAATTACTTGGATGTTTTTATAGCTAATCCAACTTTCTTTCTCTTCTTCTGCATTCTCTGACAAGTTGATTCAAAGATAACAATTTACAGTGTCTAAAATTTCAGTCCCTGAGTCATAATCCAGTGTGATACTTCTATTGTTCATAGAGTAGCACAGGAACAAGTATCCCATTGTTAGAGTATTTCCTTAATAATATGAAGCTTCATGAGAAGTGATTAAATGACCTATTATAACTTTCTCAGACTTTCTTCTTTATTTGCCACCTGATCTGTTTCTTCTCTTCTAGGTGAATCACAGCATGTAGTTTTAGAAGAGGATATGGACAGACCTGTGATCTCAGAAAGGTTCCAGACTGCCCAGAATGAGCAGACTATGCCATACTCTTGGAGAAGCTGCTTTCCATCATGTTAACCTATCCAAGAGCTGTGTATCAGATTGGTATGAACAAAACCCGATGGATTGAAATCCCATGCCTGAACAGGAAGGGAAAGCATTATGACTCTAGTACTGTCCACTCAACCTGGACAGAGTGAATAACTGTAACATGCTAAAAGAGCAGATAGGCTGCTAACGAATAAAGATGAAAAGACATATGTAAAGTAGAGAAAGATGGGCAAAAAGAAATTTATGCTTGTTAGACTATGAGAGAACATTCTTAAAACATTTTTGAGCTGCAATAGTATTCTTTGCTTAAATCTTCAAATTATTGAAGAAGTGTGAAACTTTATTTTCTTTTTACTTTCAGTTATTTTGACATTTTGCAGCTTCTGACATTAAAAT
Organism: Urocolius indicus; assembly: GCA_013401255.1. Taxonomy (NCBI): domain Eukaryota; kingdom Metazoa; phylum Chordata; class Aves; order Coliiformes; family Coliidae; genus Urocolius; species Urocolius indicus. The sequence goes on along the minus strand of WBNH01003205.1, from coordinate 13,208 downwards.
TAAATGGGAAGGAAATGAGCAGTTTTGAAAATTCTGATTTCATGGAAAGAACATTGATCATAACTGTTAACAGCAAAATGGCTATGATTATACTGCTGCCTACACCAGTATTTGATGTGGAGCTCTCAAAGTTATTGGAGGTGAGAGCCAGAATGCCAACCTTGCACAAAGCAATGTGACTCGATGCAGACTTCTACAAACAGCTGCATATCACTTTTCAGGGTGCATGTTAAGATAGTCGCAATGCCAGAAAGATACAACTGTGCTTTTTTTTTTTTTTTTTTTTTTTGTACTGTATGTCCATAGTATATCCATACTTCAGCAATGGGAAATACTGAGAGCATCCTTAATGCTCTTCAACCCTTTGATGGTTTGTCTCCATTATGTGAAATGACTGTTCATTTTACCATTTAATGTTCAGGTCCTTGGTCAGCTTAATTGTTGGCTTCTTTTGCTAAAAGCTGAATGATGGACAGATATCATAGCAGCGCGGTAAACATCTAACATAAACTATGTACAGATAGTAATCCATGGTCTGTGAAAGAAGCAATAGATGTGGGGTTAATTTGTGAGCTTGTTTGCTGCCCAGAGAAGGCCACTTTTGCTTAAAGAACTTTACATTATTCTCACTGAGTGCCTAGTGGTATTCAAAGGCTAATCCAGGATAATGATTATAGTGGGAAACACTTTTCAAAGGGAAGAATAGAGGCAATGTTTAACGTAGGTCTAGAACTAATAGCAGTTTTGGGCATAAATCTGCATTTGGAGTTTGGGGCCTGTTTGATGACAGGATCAACACATTTGAAAGCTTGATACTCTTCCTTTGTGGGTTCTTCTTTCAGATATCCTACCTAAAAATGGATATTCCTCACCATTTACACATTTCATGTCACAGAGAGTAATAAGAGAAAAGTTATTTTAATTCATGTCATGCAGTCTGGAAAAGAGACAGTCATACTCAGATCACTTCCTTTCTGGAAATTAACAGTAGGAATCAACATATCTGATCTATGAGCTTTCCTACTCTATGGATTCCTGAAAAAGATTTTATTTGTATTATGTTAAAAGAACAAGTCAGAACTACAGACAAAACACTGAAGTTCATTATTTCAGTTACTGATTTCACAACACAGTATCTGAAAATGATTACTTAATGAAAAGCAGAGGCTAACATAGGTGCCTGCATTTTACTCTGTATTTAGCAGGGCAGGTCTGATTCAATAACATTGTAAGACAGAAAGTCAACTTCATGGAACTTCTGCAACAAATCTGTGGAAATCTGTGGGAACAAGCTGGAAAATTTTTAACTTCAGACAGAAACAAGCAAAGTAAGAGAACCAAAGGAATCCTTAAAGTTATATTAAAAAAAAAGGCACCCACAAGCTGAACTCAGTTTAAAAAAACACCACACAAATATCTAAAGACATTTTGCCCAAGACTGCTTATAGTGAACTGATTAAAAAAATCAATTTGGAGGAAGCTGTATGAAAAATTATGTGTTGAACTGGGATCAGTTCTGTGATCTGTGGTCACAGTGATGAACAGCTGAGAAGGTAGAAAAAGAAAGAATTAGTGTCTTCAGGATAGCTCAAGAAATATTAACAAAACATAACATATGGGCAACTGGGACATAGTGTCATCATGACAAATTGAGGACTCTAGTAGAGAAGAATCAAGGAAGATTTTTTTTTTTTCAGGAAGGCTGTGAGACACGCAAACAAAAAAGAATGAAAAAGCTTTTACTGATCACGTGTTGCGCATGATTCTTTGACTCATTCTTATGACTCATGCCATAATGAAAACTCAATGCAATTCAACATCTAACCAACAAAAAGTACAACTAAAGACAATACAAACTAGCACCTGGGTGCAGCACAGATCACCATGGCACCAGCATCATGGGACCCTCAAGAAGGTAACGACAACAAATATTTTGTCTCTCAGTAAGTCAACCCTCAGACCAATTTTTAAAAGTATTTCAAATTAACTTGAATTCAATGCCTCTTATGTCATGCTCTGAAATGAGAGCAATACAAAGTTCTAAGTATGCTAATAATAAGAGGCAGAATCACCGATAATTTACAGCAAGAAACTGAGTAATGCTTTTTAATAGCATCTGAGGATTTCAGACTTCCGTGGTTTTGACAATTGAAACTCATATTGATGCTGTGAAGAGCCTACAAAGGGCTCCTAAATACCTAGATCTTATCTAACACATTCTCTTCTCTGCTCTGCTTTTTACTCAGATAAATGCTTTTTTTTTTTCATTTGTTGGTACAAACTTCCATAAATTTTGTTGATTCATACAATTTTTGTGTGTTTTGCTAAACAAATAATTTAAGATGCCCTCCTATAAAAAAATAACCCAAATCCAAAATTGACCTACAACTGCTGTCACTCTCTCAAATCCAAAACATATAGAAAATGTCTTAGTGGTATGCTTTGTAGCATCCCTCACTGACAAATGACACTTCTTATTGTCATTCTCTCAGATAGAAAAGACAGTTGTTAGAGCACAACCTTTTCTGATAAGAAAAAAGAGGAAGCATCTTACAGGCTCCTAAACATTGTTTTAAGGTCCTCATGGCACATGAAATTGAGACCTCTCTAAGGTCTTAGGCCTTAATAAAATATCCAAAACTAAATTGTCTACCTTAATCAGTTTTTAGTGAAGATTGTCAGGTGCAAATCCCAGTGGTTTTTTTCATAGAATTATGGAATAGTTTGGGTTGGAAGGGCCTTTTAAAGGTTGTCTAGCCCAACCTCTGTACAATGAGCAGGGACATCTTCTACAAGATCATGTTTCTCAGGGCCATGTCCAATCTGGCCTTGAATGTTTCCAGGGGTGGGACATCTACCATCAAGACAGACAGTAGACTTCTCTTTTGGTGATGAAGGAGGCAACAAATAAAGCTTCTGCTAGGACAAAGATGGCATGAATTCAGGCTCAAGGACATAATCTATTACCCTAAAGCACTGGCTAAGAGCAAAAAAATCAAATGTTGAAAACAGAGAGAATCTAAGGTACAGAGAAGACCGATTTTTGAGACCTGATTGTTTCTTGTAGGCTCTGAGGTTACTTGAAGGGACAGCGTCTTACTTTTCTGGCAAAGTGAAAAGTCTCTCAAACTGACTCTTGTGACTCTTCCTTTTGGCTTGAAAGGACAGCAACATGGATGCTATTCCATAAGTATGTAAGAGATTAGGGAGGCCTGACATCTTCATGTTGTACTGTTGAGAAAGAAGGGTGAAATGTTACTCAGCTCCATCTCAATTTCCCCATCAGAAAGCCTGGAAAAGTATGAAGTGAGGAAGGACCTGTAGAGTTGTCTTGCCAGCATTGTCACAGGTAGGGTTAGACCAACGTGGACTTCACAGGCAGGCTTGGGAGGTGGGAGAGGGGAAAACCTGGTGTCGTCATCAGGGCCCCTCATTTCAAGAAGGACAGGGAGCTGCTGGAGAGAGTTCAGCACAGGACCAGAGAGATGGTGGAGTGGAGCATCTCCCTTTTGATGAAAGGCTGGAGGAGCTGGGGCTCATTAGCTTGGAGAGGGGGAGACTGAGAGGTGATCTCATTAATGTTTACAAACACATGAAGGGCCAGTATCAGGAAGATGGAGTGNAATCAAATGTTGAAAACAGAGAGAATCTAAGGTACAGAGAAGACCGATTTTTGAGACCTGATTGTTTCTTGTAGGCTCTGAGGTTACTTGAAGGGACAGCGTCTTACTTTTCTGGCAAAGTGAAAAGTCTCTCAAACTGACTCTTGTGACTCTTCCTTTTGGCTTGAAAGGACAGCAACATGGATGCTATTCCATAAGTATGTAAGAGATTAGGGAGGCCTGACATCTTCATGTTGTACTGTTGAGAAAGAAGGGTGAAATGTTACTCAGCTCCATCTCAATTTCCCCATCAGAAAGCCTGGAAAAGTATGAAGTGAGGAAGGACCTGTAGAGTTGTCTTGCCAGCATTGTCACAGGTAGGGTTAGACCAACGTGGACTTCACAGGCAGGCTTGGGAGGTGGGAGAGGGGAAAACCTGGTGTCGTCATCAGGGCCCCTCATTTCAAGAAGGACAGGGAGCTGCTGGAGAGAGTTCAGCACAGGACCAGAGAGATGGTGGAGTGGAGCATCTCCCTTTTGATGAAAGGCTGGAGGAGCTGGGGCTCATTAGCTTGGAGAGGGGGAGACTGAGAGGTGATCTCATTAATGTTTACAAACACATGAAGGGCCAGTATCAGGAAGATGGAGTGAGGATGTTCTCAATGTTGTCCAATGATAGGATAAGAGGCAATAGTTACAAGCTGGAACAAAAGAGGTTCCAAAGAAATATATTTCTTCAATGTGAGGGTGACAGAGCACTGGAACAGGCTGCCCAGGTGGGTTGTTGAGTCTCCTTCTCTGGAGACATTAAAAATCCACCTGGATGAGTTCCTGTGTGACCTACTCTAGGAAGTCCTGTACTGGCAAGGTGCTGGGACTACCTGATCTTCTGAGATTCCTTCCAGTCCTTAAGATTATTTGCTTCTGTGAAAGCAACAGGATGAGGAGGAAGTGAGAGATATGGGGACAGAGTGGGGAGAAATTGCATATGCCTGGGAAGGCAGCCGTGGCATAGTGAGACGACTTTGCTGGACAGCAGGTAATTGCCAGCTAGTGCCCTGGAGGGCGAGCAATTATCTTTGAATTTTGAGTTCAGGAAAAAGCTGAATAGTTGCTCAGCAGCAGGCTTTCCATAATTCTGTACAATCAATTCTGAGCTGTGCTTTCCAGATGTGTACTCCTGACTGATGGCCATCATCCTGCTGTTGCATTTTGGAAGCACCGCTTAACACAAAGTTATCACAATTGATTCATATACATTGTGAATGCATAGGATGGACCCAGGAAGGTCTCACCATTTTTGGCAATGAGTAATATAAGGTAAAACTATGTAAAGTATATATTTGCCTTGAACCAAAGAGAAAAATTCCAACCCAAGATAAAATTCCAGGCCAAATAAATATGTCAGGAGTTCCATAATTTTCTGCATTCCATTTAAAGGAAACCATAGACATGTGCTTTGTTTAAAAATTTTCTGAATATAAGAAAATATTTTAATATATTGAGAAAACTTATGCCATTTGTCCCATCCATGACTCAACATTTCACTGTAAAGTCTAATTGTGTCTAATCTGTGTGATACATGTACCTTTCTCCAAGACCATGAGTGCGGGGGCCTGGGCTATATACTTACTGAGATCGGTGCAGAACAATGCTTACTGTCAGAGGAACAATAAGATGTTCGTGCTCGGCCTGCATTAGTGAAATATAACCTCAGCTAAAAAGGGATAATGAAGGATAGTGTAGAATAAAGAACAGTAGGGTATTCAAACAACAGTGGGGTATTCAAAGAGAGCTGTGAAGAATAAACAGTAGAGTATTCAAAGACAGGTGCAGAGTCAGCTGATGTGGCAGGAAAGTTGAAACTAAGAGGGGAGAAAAGTGGATACAAAGTAAAAAAGGTGAAGGTTTGTGATGGAAACATTGAAACAATCATTATGTTTGTGAATCAATCATTGTATATGTGAATCAATCAATTTTGCTTGTTTAGAAGCATTAAGTGTTTAAAAGAGGCTTGATTTTGGCAATGAACCAGAAAGCACTTAGCATCATATTGGTGTGCTGTTGTCCTCGTCTTGCCTATCCTGATGACCCCCGGCAATGAGTCAGTCAGAGAGACAGACCACACAGTCACATAAGCAGAGAAAAATTAAAAAAAAAAAACCACAAGAAACAAACTCGCCTGTGCTTCTCTGAAGTAAAAAAGCCAGCAAATGCCATCAATGTGCAGTAAACTCCCACCAGGAAATCTCTAGACATGGAGGGCTAAAGGTTGCTGTCATCTGCACATTGCAGAGGACTGCTGTACTTCACCATGACACTGTGTTTTGCTGTGATCAAGAAAGATATTTGGTAAAGCTGGAGGGCTTGTTGCAGAGTGGCTCTCAGGCAGTGATGCCTTCACAACTCTGCAGAGTACAGCCTAGAATTTTGTGTTAGGGCAACTTTGGTTTCTTTTTTTCACCTCTTATTAGTGTTTCCTCGGAATGCTTTTTAAATAGTGGTCTGGCAATTTCTTGGAGTCTAATTTTAATTTAGGTTTTTGAACAGTAAATTCTTGGTAGATTCCCATAGCTATTGAGCAATTTCAAAATGTATTGAATTATTTGTGCAACACAACCCACCTTGACAGTCTCTTCTTTTGGTGTTTTAGAAGAACTGTTCCTCTTAAGGAAGGCAGTGAAAAGAAACATAGTTTTGGCAATCTTTTCTCAATGCTGTAAAGGTGAACTCTTCACAATTTCTCTGTTATTTCATGAACAATATAGTCCAGTAACATCAGCCTTGTATCTGCAGTGACATTTTCTGGCTTTTGCATTGAGAGCAGAAATTTAATGAAAGATCCAGTGGCCCAGGACAATTAAGTTTTCTTTTTTAGACAGAGCTGTTTTTTCCCCATAGAACATGCCTTCTGCTTTCTTGTGTTTTCTTAGACTACTAATATACAAAGAAGGCTTGCTGAAATTCTGTCTAGTGTTCTCCCTGTAAGTTCTCTGAGAAGCAATTATTTAAATCTGTAAAAAAAAGTCATTATACATGATGCAGAAGAGATTAGGCATATGAACTTGTTGGGGTCAGCTATAGTACTCTGAGGCAGAAGAAGAGAACTTTGCCTAGTCGCATTTTTCAATTCGAAAACAAAGCTTAAATGTGTTAGCATTTACATAAACATTTATGTAATTAAAACTAATTAGTTGATTAAGTTGATGGTCATTAGATCAATACTAAGACTTTAAAGCATTGTTCGTGTGATAACAGCTCTACTAAAAATTTATAGTGACTATTAGGGACAAAAACACATACCTAAAAATATGTGTATATGAGCAACAAAACATAAGGTTTTGCAGAACTTTCTAAACTGTCAGATTCCACTCCTAATTTGAGCATTAGAGGATTGCATAGCAATCCTAAATACAGTCTCACCATAACAGTGTGTTAGCCTTTTGTGGATAGATTTCCCTAAATAAGCAGCATCTCATGCAGGACTGCTGGTGCAATGGCTCCAAACAACTAAAAATCATAACTAGTTGTCATGGTTTGACATGACAGCCTTTTCTGGTAAGGGGGGTGGAGATGTAAAGATAGCGCCTGTAAGAAGTTGTTTGCAACTCTCCCCAGCTCTGAGCCAGACCCACTTCTGGGGCTAAGCCAATTAGACGCCTCCACGATCACTTTTTAAGAAGAAGTCGGAAGAGGAGGCTTCTTCCTCCATCTTTTTCCTGCTTCTTCCTTCTCTGTCCCTTCTTCTTCTTCTGGCTAGTGGTGGTGCAAGGAGTAGGAACAGTGAGAGAAACAACCATGCGGACTCCAAGGTCAATGATGA
>WBNH01003203.1:81375-130195 GCA_013401255.1 Urocolius indicus | reverse complement strand
CTCAAATATGTTATTCACAGAGGCGTTTCCTCCATCATTAATTGGCCAGGCCTGGGTCAGGTGCAGGGTCCAGCTTAAAACTGACTGGCCCTAATCCTGTCAGCTACAGAAGAAGCTTCTGGCAACTCTTTTTGTTTAAAGAAGCCACCTCTCTAGCCCCCCCTGCTACAGAAAAACCTGACCCAGGCCAAAACCACTACACAGCCTCATCTGTATAGATTTGGATTTGTAAAAGACAAAGTCAGTTGAATTTGTAAAAGCTAAAGTCAGTTGAAAATTCACATGATTTCTGGGAATTCTGTAGTTTCTCTCTATGAATGTCCAATATGTGGCAGCTCCATCACTGTAAGCAACCGATTCTCCTGAGCAGCTCTGGGTATCTCACTTCAAGTTTTACTCTCCTCCCACACTTCCTAGAATCGTTTTACTGCCTGGCATGACTGCAGCTCTAGATGCAGTGTGTTGTCTTGCTTAGATATCTCTACCCTGCAGCCTTTTCCTCTTATTTTCCCTCACTACTCTCCCTTGCAAATGCATCACTGGATGACTGAATCTCCCTAACCTCTTTGCCAGTTGCCCGAGAACCCACATCTCCACTTGTCACATCCCTCGCCTTACACATGAATGAGTTGTGTCTACATTAACAGGCAGTGCAGACCAGCACAAGCAGATTCATAAAGTTAAACCATTCATGCTGAGGATGACAACAACCTGCACATTTACATTTCAGAAGTGTTTTGTATTGTTCTAGGTACAACTTGGTCCAAGAGATTGCACATGTTTGGAATGTGTTCACAGTATCTTGGAATTACATTTTCTTGTTCAGTTTCAGACAGAAAAAAAGACCTATGTGATGTCCTCACACCCCTTTTCAGTGCAGGATAATCAAAATGCTAGGGTAGATACATTCCCAGAAGCCTTCCCAGCACTCCTTCCTGAAAGAAGGCTCCAAACTAAAACCAAGCCTTGTTCCTCTATGCCAAGCCTGCAGTGTTTTTGTTTTTTTTTTTGTTTTTTAATAGAGAAAATCAAAATTTGACATGTTTATTCCTTGGTTAGGAGAGACCTGAGCAAACTGCATTTGCTGTTGAAAGCCCTGTAGATTTCAAAAGGCTTTATTAAGACGGGAGCTACAGCTTATTGGAAAAGGATCTTTCTGCACGGACTCCAGACAGGGCTGTCCCCAGTTCAAATGATGTTTGTCATAAGGATAGTTGTGCAAAGAAATACTATGAGGAAAAAAACGTGCATCAGGAAATTCAATTATGTTAGAAAGTCACCTTTCAGGGGCAAATAATTAAGTGGAATTATGTGGTTTGTTTTTATGTACTAATAATTCTCTAGTCTCTGTTTTTATTACAGATCAGAGCTCTTTGGAAGGAAAAGAGGAATTTAGTAAGCAACTTGGGCTATTCCTGCTACATTTGCAGAAAGTTTGGCATGGAAAAGAATGTACTCTTCCTTCCATATTTTCTGATAACATGTAAATTTTACTAACTAATATGGTCCTGTGCTGAGTGGGAAATACAGTCCCCCGGTTGTGTTGTAAGCTGATGAGATATTTTTTCCTGACATGAGGGGTTCTATTAAAAGAAAGAGGTCCACCTTATGCAGATATTTAGAACAATGCTGTTCATCTATTAAATCAATGAAACACAAGTTATGTGGAATAGGGAACTGATTTAGTGGGCTGTACATCTCATCCTTGAAACATGTCTGTTAACTGGTGGCCTTCTCAGAACCCATTAGCAGATGACAGTAAGAGTACAAAGAATTTGTACAGGTCAATTGTCAATGATGGGGGGCACTTTAAGATGGGATTTATCTCATTCCAAAAAGTTAAAGAGACTCATCTCCCAGAAGAACCTGTTTTACACTACAGGCTCCAGAAGAAAAAAAAAAAAAAAACAAAAGTGAATTTTTTTTAATAGGTTTCCCACATTTAGAGGAGCAATGTTAGGACAGATCTCCCCCACTCCCCAGAGGCAAAGGGGTTATATGCTCCATACAAAACCAGAAGAATCATCCAGCACTTGTCTTTGATGCTAATTCATGAAACCTCTTTTTTTGTTTGTTTGTTTGTTTGATGAGGCTCATTAGAGGCTAGTTGAAGGCTGCCAGCTCCTTCCGCACAGACTGCTGAGCAGGCTTTCAGCTGTGCTGGAGAGGCTACATTTCAACCAATCCTACGCACACACTGAGGCCTGATGTTAACTTCCTTTCATGATGGTTTTGCTTTGTCTAGTTGATTGTGGACTTGATTTTTACAAGTGCTATTAAAAAATTCATTCTTGATCTCAGCTGGATTCTTGCAGCTGTGGTGAAGGAAGAAGGCAGGGAAGCAAAGGCTCCATGTTTCCAAGAGGAAAAAGCTCCTACTCCGTAATTTGTGCTGATTACTGTCTGATACTTAAAGAAGGAGTTAATTAAGGTTCAAACTCCGCTTGTTTCCTTTCATGGTACAACATAGCTATTTTTGTTTTGTAGTCTACCTGTTTAGTGTCCCATTTGTGCTTGCACACCTCATTGCATTTCCGAATAGGAAGTCAAGGTCTCTTTTATACTGAAAAAAAACCCATGAGATTTAGCTTTAAGGTAAACTCAAAGGATAAGGATCATATGGATCCCAGTTTCTGAGTCTTATTCATGGGGAAAATAGATACAGCCACATGCACAAAGTACATGACTGTTCCACTGCAAAGGGAAAACTTACACACATAAATATATATAGATGCCTTCACTGAACTTCTTACAATGGTTTCCTGGAAAGCAAAAGGATGTCAAAATTCATTAATGGTTTTGAATTCATAGAATCATAGAATGATAGGGATTGGAAGGGAACTTTAGAGATCATCTAGTTCAACCCCTGCAGAAGCAGGTCAACCTAGATCAGGTCACACAGGAACGTGTCCGGGTCTTGAAAATCTCCAAGGAAGTAGACTCCACACTCTCCCTGGACAGCCTGTGCCAAGGCTCCATCACCCTCACAGTGAAATAGCTTTGTCTTATGTTTAAATGAAACTTTGTCTTCCAGCTTCATCCAGTTATGGAGGATGGGATGTTTCCCAAGTGAAAAACTTTTTCTCCACAACCTCGTCCTTCCCCTCCTTTCTTTCCTGCAGTCTCTCCACACCTCCACCACCTTTTGTGCCAGCTTCTAACTTATTCCTCAGCCCTTTTTCTATTTCCTTCTATCCTTCCTTCTTCCAGACCTTCACCTGCTCTCCTGTCCCACCACTTATTTTGCATTTGTTTTGCATCTTATGTTCAGTAGCCATTCCCCCCATTCTGCATTGGAGCTGGATTGTCTACATTTTCCCTCACTGTCAGACAGCTCTGGGAAGCTCTAAAAGCATAGGAGAAAAAGTTTCATCTTCTCACTCCTGGAGCTTGTCACATAAAAAGCCCCTGCAAGAGAAATGAAAGCGGGTGAAAGTTATGCTTTGGTGTAAGATGCTCTGTACAGAGCAGATTTAACTAGCAGATATGGACGTTCCATCACTCCTTCCAACAACAACAACAAAAAAATAGCATTAAACTCAACACTAAAGTAGAAGATCATCCAAATAAAAACTCCAGAAGTTTAAATCATGGCTAATTTTGTTTGGTTTGTTGTGGGTAAAAGTAGGTACATTGTATTACGTAGGATCCCCTTCCAGAATAAATACTACAAATTTTGAATCCCGCAAAATCCTGCAGAATTCTTGGTGCAACTGTCATAACATTTGGTTTTATTTTATTTTTGGATAGGCCAAATCTTATATTATTATTGTTGTTATCTCCTTTTGAAAAATCTTGAATTATTTTTACTGCTTATTTTTTCTGATTATATTTTACTAATTATTTTATTTAGAAAACTCAGCTTGAGTGGTAGGCTTGTACAGGAATGGGAAAATATTAGCAGAAATCAGCAATTCTGGCAATCATTTTAAACACAGGAAAAATAAGTCCTTTTTTTTTTAGCAGCAATGGTGGTTGTGGTTCCTCGCATACCTTGCCGCAAGGCATAATAAAACCCTGGTTTCCCTGAAAGCATCTGACTTCTCCTATATAAACAACTTTTTCTACAAATCAAATTGATATCCCCATCTTGCTCATGTACGGAAATGAGAAATGCCTAGCTCAGAGAAGATGTGCCAAAACCTTCTGAACCTTTTTGGAGTACATTGGTACGGTAAGTGATCCCACTCGGCTTGCAGGAGCAAAGAAACTATGGCTTCTTGGATATTTGGATTTCATTGTATGGCAGCTGCTAGAGTCTTCTGAAATGAGTTTTTTCCAAGGAATATAATAAAATAAAACTGAAATATAAATAGAAACCATGAAAAATATAAGTCTTAAGGCATTGAAAATGCCAATACATTAAATTTTCAATTTAATCAAAGTCATGGGTCATTTAATGCAATACGAAGAAAAAATATTGGGAAATGGAATCACAGCACTTTCTTCTGCTGCAGTTTGTTTAAAAGACTTAGATTGTATTGACTCTGTAGATCTTGTTTTGAACAATGAGAGCCAGTCAACGTGAGGTTGCTTCGTTGCTGTTAAAAAAAATCCTGAGCAATTAACAGAGTTGAATGCATGTGTGAAATTGCTCACTTCCTTAGTCGCAAAAAAAGGTAAAATTTGCATTTTATTTATTTCCTCGACAGCATTCAAACATCTTTCTTGCATGTCTACCCTGGTTATTTGTTTCACATCTGACTGAGGCAAGCTGTACTTACGCACTGCACAGAAGCTCCTTACAGAGCTAACTGCTTCCAGAAGCCTTCACTCCAGATGCCAGAAAGCTTCGTGCGAACTTTTATTTGTTTACTACTTACATGGAAAAGCCTCATCTCTATTTACTGCACCTAAATTCAGAATCAAAATGTGTTTCATTTTGCCTGCTATCAGGGTATCTATTATAACTTTGAAATTGTCACGTCAGAAATGACCCATCCACATTCCTAATCCTTTACACTGATGGGGAGAAAGATCTACTTGGAAGTTTTCTTTCTCATATGTTCAACTTAACCATAGGTTTGCTATTTCTGAGCAATAAAAGAAACACAGATGATAGATAACTCTTTTTTATTTTCCAAGTTATTCTATCCACTTGGACAGAATGCCTGCCTGCATGCTGTAAATAGCAAGCACAGCTATAATATTAGTCAGTAATGGAATTTGATGATTCTGTCCTCCACTGTATAATTTAAACCTTGTTTTCATTCTTGGCAAATCTCTCAATTAAAATCGCAAGGACAATATTTTCTTGGACCTCTGTCTAACATTCATTAGATAGATCCAAGAGGAGAAAGATAGATTTCTACTAAAAAAGAGGTGATGCTTCATCTCTGCTCAATATATTAGTCACACAGCTTAAAATGTATTGAAATAAACAAGTCTTCCTCTGAATGAGGAAATTCAGAGCTTGTAAAGCTGCCAGTCTGTACTTTGTGTTCAACAGGATGAAGTAGCTGGGAGTGTAACCATTTTTTTGCCAGGGAAGGTTTAGATTGGACACTAGGAAGAAGGGTTGTTGATGGGCTACCCAGGGAGGTGGTGGAGTTCCCATCACCGGAGATATTGCAAAGCCATGTAGCTGAGGTGCTGAGGGACGTGGGTTAGTGGTAGGCTTGGCGCTGTGAGGGGAGTGGCTAGACTTGGTTGGATCATAACTGATTCTGCCAAATGAAATGATTCCATGATTCTATGATCTTTTTCTTGTAGTTGCACCATGATCAGTTTATACAGCTGAATAATTACAATTACAGTTCGTTTATTTCCAGGTCTTTAAGGAAAAAAAGAGATCATGTGAGAATGACATGCATCAGAAGTAGCGTTTTTAAATTTTTATTTTGTTTGTTTTCTAAAACATTTTTTAGCATTTGGATGTGATTTGTCACTGTGTTTACTTTGTGATGCTTTGCGATTTCTCTTACACGTAAGATTTCTCTTACATGAAAATTCAAGCAAGCTACAAGCCTCTTTTAAAACTGGGACTTTAACATTTCTGCTTTGTTTGACATATTGAAATCTAGGCTATGGTCAAGATCTGCCAGAACCACCATAAGTAATATTGCTGAATTTGAGCTGTAACCAGAATTGGGAGATTAGCTCAAAATTATGAGGCTGGTAAATAAATAAATAAATGAGTTGTTTCATCTGTCCTATTTTCTCATACATTCATATTTTCAAACTTCTCCATGCATCAGTAAGAGCTAGAAATAGACCTTCTCATGCATTAAAAAAGAGAAGCTGAGCTTCCTATGTTCAGGCGATGGGACTGTAAGAAGGACAGCAGAATGAATTCTGGGAACTGGAAATGTTCCATAAGAGAAATAGTTGATGACAGTAGGAATAGAATCACGTTCCTTTGGCTGCATAACTTTGATATTGAAATTATCTTGCTACCTTCACTTCCTCTGAAAACCAAACCTATGTAATTGGAAAACAATAATCTGATATCATATTAAAGATTTGTCATGGCCTTTAGCCTGCATCTCCAGTGGAGACAAACATCCGTTATTAGTTAAATCTATCACAAGATCTTGCAGCATTTAGCAAATTCCTTTAGGTCATCATTGCACACACCTCCTGCAGTAAGTCTTCAATCGTGACAAGTAATGGATTTTTTTTCCTGTAGATAACCACTGCCTTCCATATCTGTTTGTCTTCCAAAATGTAACAGCGTTTTTTCATGCAGCAGGGAAAATGATGGTTAATGAATAGTAGAAAAGCATCATTTATGCTATTAAAGGCAAGCCTTTGTTTTCTGTTTCAGTGTGTTTTAGGCCTCATTGATGCAGAAGCAGGATGATAAATATTTTATGAACAGGATCCAGCAAACACACAGCAGTAGGATGCTGCAGTGATTCAAGGTAGTGCTTTAACTTAGAGCTAGATCCTGAGTTCAGCTACCATGAAGCAATGCTTACTCAATGTGGAACAAGATTTCCAGAAGCCCTGGATACCCCTGGCATGTACATCCTCATCCTTACCTCCACCTTGTCCCCAGGATGAGGTCCCTCACATGTCCCATTTCTCCTTGCAGCTGAGTTACAAGGAAACCACAGCACTGGCAGCAGCAGAAACACCCCAACACTCCCCTCTCTGCCTGAGCTGCAGACCTCAACATGCAACCAGCCAGTGACAGATTTGCCAAAGAGCATTGTACAAATCCTTCCAGGAAAATCTCCTACAATTCAGCTGTTTCCAAATCCTCCCATTTAGGGCATAATTTTAACATTCCCCACCCTACTTCCTTTAAGACCTTCCCAGCAGGTCCAGCAAAGGCTTTATGACATCTGGCACAGGGAAAGGCTGGCTGCCTCCTTCTTGCCCAGCCAGACCCTCCTGCCAGTCACGCTTCTGAGAATTACCGTTAATTGCAGCAGGCCAGACTTCTGCCATGAAACAGGTCTCCCTGAGCACTGCAATCCTGTGACCTGGCAGCCAAACCAGCTCTCCATCCTGATACCTGTGGCTGACAAAATGGAATACAGATAGGTAAGCCAAGCTGTATAGAATCACAGAAATGTTGAATCTCTTTGGTTGGAAAAGACCTTTAAGATCAAGTCCAACCACTAACCTCACACTGCCAAGCCCACCACTAACCCATGTCTCTCAGCACCTCAGCTATGCATCTACATCATTTAACGTGTTTGATGCAGCTCTTCAAAAGTAAATCTCTTCCCTAACAAAGAGGAAGTGGGAATAGAACAGAGGTATTGGTGAACAGGAGGATATTTACTTTGAAAAACATAGTGGCTTCTCCCATATCAGGGAAAGTTCAAAGAAGCATAAACATCTCCATGCCAAAGCAATCAAGAAGGTGACTCTTAGCTACTGAGAAAAATGGAGTGAGAAAAGATGGACCAGTGAGTGAAGATGGTACATTCATTTACCTTAAGTGTATTACTGCATGAGTGCCTGCTCTTTGAGCTGAGCTTGTTGGGTTAAAAAAAAATTCACATGCTTTCTCACAGTAGTTATTCTTAATGCACTTGTGCTTTATGCAAGAGTGAAGGCAAGCTACAAACTAGCGGAAGCAAAATCCATTTTATGATGACTCAGTCTCTGGGAGAAGGCCCAGAGTCACCCAGAGGTTAGAGATGAATTTTCCTCTTTAAACTGCTCACAGCACAGGCATAGGGCTGGAGCAGGAGCAGTTAACTTCACACTCTGCAGTGCCTGCCCTGCTGAAGGCTCTCTCCTTCTCCTCCTCCAAGCTCTCCTGACCCTCTCAGCACCTTCCCCTGCACACACTCAGCATCTCCTAAGGAAAAGCACAATCTCATTTTACTTTCTCCCTTGCTTTTGCATTTTATTGGATGTTATAAGGCCAAGAGACAATGATCTTCCTTCACTCACAGCCTTTTAGAGGAGAACAGCACAATAATATAGAAGAAATACTATTGGCACAATAGCCAGGCTCTGAGATGCAATCTGGTTTCTGCCATTTCACTTCTCTGTGTACATTGATGCATATACGTATAGCCCACAAATGTTCTCAGAGAAACCTCAGTGGCTGCACCTGAGTATAACGTTAAACTGCTAATAACAAGCTACTGAACAACCTTACTGCTCTCTCCATTTCTCATGCTGGCTCTGA
The DNA here is from genome assembly GCA_013401255.1 of Urocolius indicus. NCBI lineage: Eukaryota > Metazoa > Chordata > Aves > Coliiformes > Coliidae > Urocolius > Urocolius indicus. The sequence continues at coordinate 121,599 of WBNH01003203.1, read as the reverse complement.
AGCCCTGATTGCAGCAGCAATCAAGATTGCAATGACTGACAGGCAAATACAGAAAAAAGTAAACAATTCTATGAGTGGCATTTTGATATTGTTTTAAGTGCTGCAAGCCTCATTGACTGGTCTGATGCTCTTAGATGGTAACTTTTGTCTTGTAGAAAGACCACTTTTGCACCTTTTTTTTTTTTTTCCGGCGATCCTACAACATTTATATGGCTCCATTTTCTGCAACAGTACCTTAATTTGTTCAATTTATACATTAACTTCTAGGGAGGGTTGAATTATTTGCAGATGAAATAACACATAAATTTCATTAGTTTCTTTGTAATACAATGTGAATCCCAAATGTTTCTTTTGTTCTAATAGGAAAGTCAAGTGGTCATTAAAAAGCTGAGTAACCAGTGATAAAACATAGCAAAACCTTAGGAAAACATTGATACTAGTTTCCTTTTGTCTCTATTACATAAAGTTTTAAGAATATTCCTGTTATGATGTCAGATCTCTGATACCCTTTCCAAAGATCCTAAGCATCCACAAAGACAAGTAGTGAGTGGTACAGTCTATGGCTCATTACCACATGTCAAAGCAAGAAATTATGGTTTAAAGTGATTCTTTAATGGAATATCAGACATTAAGTTACTCTTGGCTCAGAAAAAGCAGAAAGACGGAGTGGAAGTACAAGCAAAATGAAAAAAACTTGGAAAGGGATTTTTCTGTACTTTGAGAGAGAAAAAGAAAAAAGGACAGGAAAAAACAAAGCAAATTGAGGATTTTGTGTCAAGGGTACATTGATCATACTTGCTAACTCAGAGTTTATTCTCCATTATTACCCTGTAGTCTGGGGAAAGGTTAGATTCCCACTTCAAGCAATTAAACTAATCCTTTTTTTGCACTTGGTCTTTGTTTCCTTAACTGCACAATACCATGAATTGGTATCCACCTAAATTGCTTGTATCAGCTCATTCATCTGTAAGGGCCACCAGCTTTCAATCCAATTCCTCTTCATTCACTGTCCTGGTGCAGATATCTTTCAAGTATGCAAATAAACTTATGCTTAGCTAATGTTTGGTTTTTGAAATATGTTTGGATGTCTGTGCAGTGTCAATGTTTGCTGAATTTAATCAAGAAATGCAAAGATGGAATTATTGCCTTAACCGTTAGGCTTATTTTTTTTAATCATTAGGTATTTATAGCCAAAATACCTTAAGAAAATACTTGGTCACCACGACTGTCAGAACCATAGGCAATAAGATGGATCTATCCATGTTCCATGGTACAATATCTATGTTGGGGTGAAATGAGCCAACCTCTCCCTTTTCCCCATACACCTATACTTTGCAGTATCTAAATATTGATTGTGATGTATACCACTTAGGTCTTCAGTAGGTTTCCCTGTGTCTTTGCTTCCTCTCCTCCTTCTAGTGTGATTCAGCAATGTTACATGGATTTAGAGGTTGGCTGGTGTCAATGGTAACTAGATAGTAATGCTGGCAAATAAAATTACTTAAGGTAGTTAAATAGGTAGTTCTAAATATAAACACCACATCAACCCACACAGGTTGAAGGCCAGAGAAACGTTATGGGATGTCTCAGAACATGTCTCCCAGAAGCAGCTGGATCTTGTGATTGCTTTAGGACCATCTCCAGACCTTTTGACATTCACAGATGTAAGAAAACCCACAGAGATGAGGTGGAAACAAAATTACTTGGAGCTGTTGGCACAGAAAGCAGTTTGAGTGGGAGACTTTGTAACTCTCAAGATAGACCAGAATTTGACTCCTGAATTTGAAAATTTTACTTCAGCAGTACAGTTAAATCTGATGCTTCTACATCAGCTGAATTCACTAACCCAAAGCCATCAGGCCCATAACATTTAGAAACAGCTATCATTATCACTATCTAAGCCCCTTATCTCCCAAATAAATTGTTCTCAGCTAAAGATTTTTCATGCTTCAAAAAAGGATTCTCTAAAAAGGATCTCTTTTTATTATTGTTATTATTTGACTTTCGTTAGGGTGAAGTTCAAAAAGGCAAAGACAACATTCAAACATCTTGGAAGTGGTTTTACTTAAATTCTCAGAGCCTCTTATATAGTTCATCCTGCCTAAAATGTTTAGAGTAAATTAAATCACCTACAAATTCACATGGCTGAAAGCAGCATACATGCTTTACATATGACATTAGTTCTAGGTCACTGGAAAAATTCCCTTATTTATTGTGACATTATCTGTATCACATGCCCCAGAGTAAAGTGAATAAAACAGCATGAGTAGAAACATAGTTAATATTGTTTCAAATTCTTGAATCTATTATCTATAATTTTAAAAAGATGTAACTTTAAAAAATATAAAATCAGTAAAATTCTCTGACACCTAAGTCTCTACATCTGCTAATTCTTTATGTGTACTTGAAAAAAAAAAGTGTAAAAGACTATAACTTTTAAATTTAGACAGTTTTATTCAATATGCAGTTGAATAAAATCTACCAAACAAGACCTGTTTGTAACTTTTATTTTTAAAATTTCTTGCCAGAACTTGTAGGGAAATTATGGTCAAAATCTTAATTCTCAAGATTTCTTTCAAACTGTTTCGGTGCTTTAAGAAAGCCTTGGCCTTCAAGATAAAATCCAATACAGGGAATTTGAATCTGAATGGAGTTTGACAAAAGATGTCAGAAACTAACAGGAATTCTTAAACAGATGTGTTGGATGAGAAGATTTGCTAAAAGACTCAAATCCTGTAGACAAGTTGTGTGTAACAGGAGGTTTGTTCAAAAAATATGAGTTCTCTTTTACACCATTTTATTATCTGATCTGAACAACACATCTGATCTTAGCAAATCTTAGGAGCTTTATTATTTTTTATCTTGCACTTTCAATATACAAAAAAAATATCATCTACAAATCCAAAAAGCAAAAGTAACTATTTCAGCCCATAACAATTTTAGGGCATTCCATGCTATGAGCTAAGAAACTTTATGAGTGAAGGCTAAATCTAGGGGCAGTTGCAGTTCTTGCAAGACCTCTCCCTGCTTGCAGCTTTCAGATTAGAGTAGAACTGACCTTTTTCCTACTTTTAAGAACATGTGTGCTAGATGATTGCCACTACACAGATGATGGCTGAAGCAAAGAGGAAAAATGAGTAGGAAAAAGGACAGAGGACAGAAAAATAGAAATGTGTAGTTATTTTGATCCTTGTTTTCCTGGCACATGCAAAAAGCAGTGGAAGAACAGAAACAAAACAACTTTGTCGTCTTGAAGAAATAATGCCAAGGCCTGTTCAGCTGTTCCCTAGCCAGGAAATGGTCCAGTCTCCAAATAATTCTGACTAAATTGAGGAAATCCTTCTCCCAGGAAATATGTACTATTCTTTATTTCGGATTGAATTTCTTCTCTGAAACCCTGAGGTCCTAACTTTTTTTGGTGGTGTTTTACCTGGAGATGCCCTTTATTCTTCCTAGATACAGTATGCTTACTGTCATGGGGGATTTGTGTACATCTCTCTAGTTAAGCAGAACTGACCGACAAGACCTCTTGACATCGACTGGTCCTGAGTCGATGCAACAGCAACACTGCAACAGCAGTGATGACTGAGGTGGTGTTCAGCCGTTGGCACTATTTAATTTACTAATTCAGATATACCTGTGATGTCTAACTTCAACAATTAAGATCATCAGCTCACTATGGCTAATAGATATCCATGACCTGTATGCACACCACATTTAATTATATTGTTATCAGTGATCCCTGATGCCCCTCTGTGTACTCAGCCATTAAAAAGTTATCTGACAGCAGTGAGAGCTCTCTTGGACTTCTATGAGTGAGCCAACTACCACTAGCAGAAAGCTATTTAATAAACTGCAAAACAGCAGTGAAGATTGCAGTTGTACTTTATCTATGCTGCCTTAAATGTGTCACTTGCTTGGCTTACCAAGTGAGCATCTGATGTGGTTTGATGAAGGTCGGTCAAACCTGTCTGCTTCATATCAACAGATGGGACAAGGTCTTCTTTTTCTCTCTCATTCACACTCCTGGGGACTCTTGACAACTACTTTAAGAGATACTTAAGTGTAAAATAACTCAGTTCTCACAGAGCAACAACTCTTTGCCTTAGGTGATATCTTAGAACCAAACTGCTGCATCTGCTTCTCAGGTAGTGCTTCCATCATGGGCAGGTGCTGGAAAGGTCTCAGCACATGATGGGACATCTCTGCATGGCTGCAAGCCAGGGCTCTGGTCTGCCCTTCATGAACCTTCAGCAGAGAAACTCAAATAAGCTAGAGACCCAGCTAGGCTTTAGCAAGTTTGCTTTCTATTTTTCTTCTGTCAGGGTTACAGGAGCAAATGAACAATTACAGTATGTTTTGTCCAACTGATAAATTACGTTAGCTCAATTTAACCTTAACACAATTTCACAATCAAAGCCAAAACAAAGCAACCAAGCAAGCTTACATTTAAAAAAATTTAGTCAATTCTGTTTATCTTTTTCACCTCTCTAGAATATTGTTGTTCCATGTCCTTAACCAAAGAAGAGAGTAGAAGAGGCTTATTTCTGTTTTGGGATGTTTATTTTTTTTACTCCTGAGGAGACTACAAGTGTGACAATATTTAATTACACAATGGAAATTCCACTGACTGACCAAATGCAATTAAGCTATCCAGCACATTTCAATGTACAATGTGAATTTAAATAAGGCTCAGCTTTATGGAAGCTGCCTCCCTCTGATGGACACTTCAGTTTTGGATAAATAGAAAGAGAGGCTAATTTTTTACCATTCACTCAGCTCTGATATTGATACAGATACTCAGTTAAACTCATTGCCAAATTCCAAGGAAGTTTTGCTGAAGCTAAAGAGTACCAAAACAATGCCACAGAGAATGAAGTATGAAGAGAGATGTGAACTCAAACATGTTTTTCACAAAGTCTTAAACAGGTACCCCAGGAAGCAGGATCCAGAATAACTGTCTATTGAGTGGGGAGATGCCTAGAGCTAATCATTACACAATGCAATGCAGAAAAGTGTGTTTGAACTTCTAGATTGTTCCAGTTTTCTAAAACTTGAGGCAGAACAACAGGTCCATGGGATCCCACACCTGAAGCTGTCTGCTAAGGGTGGAATCTGTATCCATGCTTTGAAAGAATGAAACTTACCTTCAGAAAACTTCAAGTTTTTTTTCTGGCAAAGCCTGTTTTTACTCTAAAAATCATACATAAGTAATGCATAACCACAGGGTAATATAGCCATAAAAGGTGAAAAACTGCTCTAGAATCAGGTTCCCAGAATTATTTCTGATTTTTTAGTTTATTCATATATTGTTTTTATGTATTCTTAATTTAATAACTTTTCTTTCATTTTCTGTGAAACACTTGCCCGTTTCCCATCTGATAACAAATAATGTCTCATAGAATTGCTGTTCTTCTACTCTATTTTCTGATGACATGAGAGCTTTCCACTTCTGGAGAAAGTCCTCATGTAATTTTCAAGTAAAAGATAGAGGAAGTGAAAAAAAAATAAAAAAAGGATTGCCACCTGAGTTTTGTGAAGAGTCCAATCACAGAGCTCAGAGTAAACTGATTCATTTTGGTCTCTACTCAATGAATGCAATGCCAAATTCCTGATGGTCACTGAACTTAGCCAAATCAGATACCTATGGGCAAAAGCTGGAGCCATTTTGCAGGGAAGCTTAACTGTGTGTACCTAAAGAACATGCTTGGCAAACAGGGTAATTCCTTCTAAATTCAAGTGTCTCCCTTGATGAAAGGAGAAAGGGTTTTGTGCTTCGCTTTTTTCCTCCTCTCATCCCAGTTTTTCATAGATAACATCTTACAGCTTTTTTGAAACACTAGTTAAATCACTGGGACTGCCACCATTTTCCTAGACTCAGTAAGTCAGACAAGATAAATGATAATGGTTAGCTCTTGTAGCACATAATGCTTTTCATCCGCAAACCATGCAGCTAATATTCATTCAAAAAACAGAGGGATTTATGCAATAAAGTTCTGCTTATAGACACTTTTCAAATCACTGTAGAAAAGACTATTAGCCAAAAGCCAATGAGGCATTGGCTCAGCCATTAAACACCTTGTAGATGTTTCCAAAACACATAATGACTGGATTTTTGAGGATACTGCACTTCCAACATTTTAGGGCATAGTTACTTTTGCCCTTGTCCATGGAGTCATTCATTTTAAACGTGCAATACCCTTTCAGTGTCTATACATCTATGTTTAAAACTACTTTCAGATGCAATGTCTCTGACCTCTTTTAGATTTCCATTTCAGAATGAAATTATCCCATCCAAAAAGGTCACATTTGTCTTCACTTGGAGACAAGGGTAGTACAGTCAAATGTAGGCACTTATAGTATGTGTTTTGGATGTTACTTAAAGCGAGTACAACTGCTAGAACCTAATGTCTGTGTTGCAAATAATCACAGACACTTTGTCCGAAATAAATATTTTAATTAAAAGAAAAATAGGTTATTTTTTGTATCTTTCTGTTAAGATTTGTTATTCTATAACTAAAAGATCTGACAGATATTGCTTGTATTAGTAGATAAAATGGGACTGGGATTTGGGATCAAGAATGGTTCATGATTTCTCATGTTGCTAGGACAATCCTCAGGCCAAGACTGGCTCAAGCCAATCAAAACTCTCCCAGACATAATATAGGCCTGAAGAAGGGAACAGCATCAGCCAGGAACTGTTTCCAGTAAGTGATTTTAACTGGGGAAGGAAGTTAGAGATGTATAGAAGCAGATGTGCTGGTTTGAGGTGATTCACACTGTTTGACCTCAGTGCTAGAGAAAGGTACTTGGCTAATTTTGTTTGATAGTATAAACGTGGGTATGTCACCTCAAAATGCATGAAGGCATTGCCATATAATTCAGTAGAAAAAGCCCAAATAGCTATGACATAACATGGAAATTTAATATTTGATCAATATAAGTTATAGATGTAGTGATACATGATTATGATGTCTTACAAGGCTATAGTCTGTTTTACAACTCATATAAAGCTATTTCACTTTCTTGCATAATACAGTAAAGGACATGAAACACTACTGTATCCTTTGAGGCAGAATCATCTGCCAGATATTTCTGAGGTGGAGGTATTGGTTTTACTTTTATTAGTAAATAGAGACTGAAAAATCTGATCATGAGAATTGCTATGAGCAATGACTCAGCACTCATTGGATGTCCTCTGTTCTGGGATCTTTACTGCACAAATTTACAAGGAGTGGAGAAACTGTAGGCTTAGATTTTAAATTTCACTTAAGACATTGCTTTTCATAGCTCTGATGATCTGATTTCCTGCCACCTGCCTGTGATTTTGATTTAAACCCAGCTGAGCACTTGGAAAAAAAATCCACTTGGATGAATCCACAAATAACTTTGGGTATTTCTATATCTTTGCCCATATTTCATGAATGCGAATATTTCAATGAGTGCTTGCATGGCTTTGAAAACTTAGGTACACACTAATTAGGATCAGAGCTGATCTCAGGTCATGAAGTGCTCCAAACCACTCCTGGAGGTCACTTATTCTGTGATGCAGTCTCACTGAGCTCTCAGCAAGATGAAAAACTCAAGAGGCTTGATGATTATTTAGACCAGGTCAGCACACTGCTGTAGCAGGATTCAATACAGCACCCAAACTAGTCTGTTTAAAGATAGCTCTGTTAGCAACAGTAGGACTGTGCTGGCTTTGTGTTGGTGGTGAAAGAGCAGTGGTGTCCTGTAGCATCAGAAAGATTCAAAGAGCATGAGAAACAAGTAAAGGGACTTTGCTTGAACTGTTAATTAATTATAGCAATTATGATGATACAGAAATAACAGATAAAATCGATCATTTTCATGAGCAATGATAAGATAAAAAAATGAAGACTATATATGGATCAGAAGAGTTGATTGTGCTGCTAAGACCATTTTGTAAAGGAAAAAATGAAATACCATGAATTATGGAGATTGTTTAATGTATGTGACTGCTCTGAATAGAAGAAGGTACAAAGGCATGTCCAAAAAGTAGTAGTTGAATTTGGCAGCTAGCTAGGAAAGAAAGTCATGTGACAGGATAAAACTGTAAACAACTGGAAAGTGCTGAGATGTGCAGTGTGGGTAAGATGCTGAGCACCAGTTTGATGCAGTAAAAGACTGTATGAGTACTTAGTGAAAAAGCTGCTTAGAAAAATGGACAGAGAAATCAAAACAATCATGCTCTGAAGAGACCAGGAGGAGTGGAAGCAGTCTAACAGAAGTCTGACAGTATACAAAAGATAGGGGCTAGGACTGAGTTCATTGGCAATGGCAGAAATGAAAAGATTAGAAAGGTTTGGGAGTTTGTTCTTACAGTGGTTTTGATGGAAAAGCATTACCTTGTTGTGTGTTTTTTCCCATTAAAAAAGAAAAAAAAAAAAGCATTTTAGCACAAATTCTAATATCACTAGGTGTTCTTCTCCAAGTGAAACCTTCTGTTTCAGAAATTATACTATGTTTTCTCACAGGATTAATAGTTTGAGTGATTTAAATCCTTCTCTCCTTTGTAGGTAGAGCTTTTGGTTAGACTTAATCTTCATGAGGTATCACAATGTTCCCACTTGTAGGAGCTATACCTCAAAGTAATTGTAAGCCAGCCATGTAGTTGAGCTCAGGAAACAGAAACATGAGACTGCTGACCCATTATTCACATGGCATACCTGTAAAAATGAAATTACTGAGTTTCATGACAACTTTGCAATACCACTTTGAAAATTTATTTTGAAAATAAACCTTTTATGAGAAAAATAGCTTTAATCAGCAATACAGGCTTGTGTTAATGAAAAAAAATCCTTTGCAAATTTCTCAAATATTTCTGGAAAAGAAACCTGATAAGGCAAGACATGTCAAAACATCAGTGGTATGAGACAGGAAGATGGTAGAGTCACTGCCAGCTGTCAAATTGTATTATCAAAGAGATGGAAAACAAACACATCAGTGGCAGTGAGTAAATATATGAGGAGGAGGAGGAGGAATTGATGGAGGAGAAGAAGAAAGAAACACATGACAGCATGACAGCATTTCATATGGCAGAGCTGTGTTCACAAGAGTACAGGGCAAAGAGCTGTGAGCAAACTTGAACACAGTCTAAAGTGCTAAAGATTTTTCTTTCCTCCACTTTCAGAAGCCAGATGAACCCATGCCTCTGAGGTACCTACTCAGAGATAAAAGGAAAACAATGAAAAAAGTGAATTAAATTAAATATACCAATAAATTCCATTCATGGATAAGGACAGATATATCTTTCTATACCCATAGATCTATTAGTGAAGACATTTTAATTCAATTTAATACTTTGGTCATAATTTCTTACTGTGGCATGAAAGGAAACAAAATAGTGATCTGCAGAAACATCTAATTCCCATCAGCTGTGTTATGATGCTTAAGGCTGGTTACAGCCACAGACCAAGCAAAGTTTTCTAAATATTTTCTTCTTTTTTTGTATTTAAAATTGTGCTCTTTTATTTTCTCTCACAGAAAATGATCATAGAGTCTCAGTCTGTTAGTGTCATTCCTTTCAGCCTAAATTCTTTTATTCAAGCATTTTTATTTATAATTGGAGCTATAAGGCCTGGTCCTATTTTCCCACTTGGAAAATATAGTCAATTTCAATACAGCCAGTCGTGGTCAGACTTCTGTAAATGAGATTAGAATTGAGCCTACGTCAAACACAGTGAAACCAGAAAAGATTTATTTATATCATTGAACTCTTTGGGTGAAGATTTGTCCCATTAAAATGTACTATCTATTATACTTTGAACACCATGGCCCAACCAAAGGAACACTCAAAATTGAGTGTTTGGAAGGAATAGGCTTCTGTTTTTCTCCTTCAACACAAATTTATTTGAGAGCTTTTGCTGATCTGGGAACTTTTTAAAGAGCCAAGGAGACAATCCTGCAAAGATCAAGAACTAGTACCTTTGGTGAAAGGCTTGGACTGTGTTTCAATGAAAGAAGTTGTTGCTCAGAGTGTTCTGAGTTTGAAGCTGCAAAGTCTTTTATAGCTATTGATGTGTTGCTAGAAAATTTATTGCATGCTCAAGCCTTCAGGTGATTTGTGTTTGTGGGGTGAGCAGGGCCTTGTGTTCGCTTCACACTTGTGCGTGTGACCTGCTCAATCATGAGTTTCTTCTGATCCCCATTCAACAGTAAGTAAAAGAATCCCATTTCTTTAGTACTAAGCAGCAAACAGATGCAGTCAAAACAACTAGCCTCTCCCACAGGAGTGCATATCACCATCTTAGCAGAAGTCTGCAATTTACTAGAACTACTGTTGCAAACTTCCAGTGCTACACCCAAACGTTCTTGGGTGAAACAGCAAGAAACACCGTTTTCAATAACTGCAACTGTGTCTGTCATTTACTTCTATAGAAGATCCCCAGGAGCAATGTTCCCATTTCCAGTCCTGATTGTGAATTTCCTTGTTTGACCCTGAAAATGTCCATTTGACTTCTGACAGAGGTGGGCTGTTCTTGTATATCCCAACTCTTTACCCTGGATAGTCAGGCTTGCAGATCCACAATAGGTGTCTGCAGTATTTAGCATCTATAGCTACCTAAATGCCCAGTGAAATCCATCAGTGATTGTTAGTTTTAAAGGATTCTTGTCATTCAAATATTTTTGAAAGCAAGCTTTTTTTCATTCTTCAGTTAATCTACACTGACCTGTACTGTTTTCCCTTGGTTTTTCCTCTGTTCCTTCCATTTCTTGAAGTCTCTGTGGTGTTCTGAGTATTTGATCTTGTCTCTCAAAAAACACAAATATCCCAATCCCAGGATTTCCTTTGCATCTTTTGAAGGTCTCTTTTGCTTCCACCAAAGTCTTAAAATAAAACTCCTTTTCATTATACTTTGGCATTTGTTTTTGTGTGTGATACTAGGATAGTAACAGTATTTACGAAATCTATAAAAAGAACATGAAAAGCTGATGTGATGAAGGAGTAAAATAAACAAGAACACAATATGCCTTAAACCAGCCCTTTTAAACTTAGATGTTGCATTCTAAAGATGCCAACAGTGCAGATAAAAAGAAATCACATCAAGAAATCTGAATCACAACCCTGTTTGAAGGATTGCACTGTAATTAGGTTTTCTTCCTCTTGGCAGACTCACTAAAAAACTGTTGAAAGAAACACAGATGGCATCAGAATGCAAGGGTACAGAGCTCATCCCACCACAGCATCATAGCCATTCTGCTACTCTGCTGCAGGCTCCTGAGGTCACATCATTGCACCGATAACCCATTCTGAAAGGGAGATTTTGGCATGAAACCAGAAATTTTTTTGTGGATGCAGAAATGGTTCTAGGTCACATACTCTAAAGCTCTTTGTTACCTATACTAGCTGAATCGTAGAATCCCAGAATCACAGAATGCTAGGAGTTGGAAGGGACCTTTAGAGATCATCTAGTCCAACTCCCCTGTAGAAAAAGGTCCACCTAGATCAGGTCACACAGGAACACGTTCAGGCTGGTTTTGAAGACCTCCAAGGCAGGAGACTCCACACCCTCCCTGGGCAGCCTGTGCCAGGGCTCCCTCATCCTCACAGTAAAATAGTTTTTTCTTATGTTTAAATGGAACTTTTTGTGTTCCAGCTTCATCCCATTACCCCTTGTCCTGTTACTAGATACAATAGAAAAAAGAGATGCCCCAACCTCCTGACACCCACCATTTAGATATTTATAAATATTAATGAGATCCTCCTTCAGTCTCCTTTCTTCTAGACTAAACAGCCCCAGTTCCCACAGCTTTTCCTCATAAGGAAGATGCTCTAGTCTCCTGATCATCTTGTTGGCTCTGCACTGGACTCTCTCCAGAAATTCTCTGTCTCTCTTGAGCTAGGGAGCCCAGAATTGGACACAGAACTTGAGACGAGGCCTCGCCAGGGCAGAGTAGAAGGGGAGCAGAACCTCTCACGACCTGCTGGCCTCCCTTGACCTGCTGAAAAATGATAACTGATCATTAGAACATTTCCAAATCCATGCCAGTGCAAAGTGAAATGAGTTTTATAATGAAAAACCTCTCAGTCTTTTCACTCCACATCGCACTCAAGTCAATTAACAACCATTTTTCTTCTCAGAGTAGGAAACAGCTCTTGAGGCTGAAGTGATGCTAGTCACCTAATTTACAGTTTGTAAAGATCCGTCTGAGAGTTATAAGTCAGGAATTAACAGGTACTGGTGTCAACTACCTCTCACAGGGCTGTTTCATGGCAGTCAGATATTGAAGAAGCAAATATTCATTATTTATATGTACCATAGCTTCTGGAAAATCAGTGCAACTTTACAGTGACGTGCAGACATCAGCTAAAAATCAAGGAAGCCAAGAAATTAGGCTTAATTTTATACAGGAAAAAAAACCATATTCATTACTTATGTTTAAATAGAATATATTACAGTATTAATAGGCATATCACATGGCATTTATAAATTCAGTAATTACAGGGATAATTAGTTTACATTAAAAATTTTGGATTTACACAAGCAGGTGGTCAATGTACTGGGAAGAAATCTTAGCTAATTTATCTGAGTTCAGAGACTACTTTGCAAAGGTTTCTGAGGATCTGGCATTAGAAGCCTCAGTCTGATTACAAGATCAGCACTTGGAGTGGCATCTCAACACAGAAACCTTATCTTATTATTTTATTGCTTAATGTAAAATCATCCGACTCTCTACAATTATCAGATGTTCTTTGTATTAAATGATTAAATTACTTTAATCTCTACAAAGTAAATAACTTCAGACATTGATATTCTAAAAATAGCGAACCATTGTATCTGAAGCAAGGTGGCTTTCTGACTTGTGTGACAAAAGTCTCAACTCATTATATTTTTTCTCCAATTTTCTCATCCTTTTCATTTCCTACTAAATAGCAGCTTCTCATTGACATTTTATCAAGTGGTTTTCATATTATTATTTCTGATGTTATGCTGCTGAGATATTGAAATATACTAAATGAATAATGTTTAAATTATAGGCTTGATACATTGCAGATGCATCAGAAAATCAGTTGTCCTGTAACATATGGTTAAGAGCATTTACAGAACACAGAACAAAAGCACAAGTCAGCTGATCTTTTTCAGTGAGAAACAGGGTTTCAAATATACCTTGTGTGGATGCTGGCAACCAGGCTGGTTGATCTGAAAGTTGGACCACGTGGTCCTCCTTGGGCTGAATAGGCATTCTGCATTCATTGCCCAGGAGATGAGCAATGTAGAACTCTATTAATCATAATAAGCATGCAATAAATCATAACAAAGATTCTGCCTCAGCCAAGGAATAAAGCAAACTCCAAATCTGGAGCTGAATGCAGAGATAAGTTAATTCATCAATGAATTGTCAACAAAGAATGTGCCTTAATCTTAATTACTGGTAGACCACCATGTCAAAGCCATGAAACATGTCTGAGTATTAATACAAAGAGCAAACAAGGTGTCAGCATGGAATGATGTGCTAATTTCCCATCCTGAGGTGATACTGGCTCTTAACAAGAAAGCTTTCAGATTTGCAAGCACCTTTAGATCTTGAGCATCCTCTCCTTTATGTGCTATGCTGCTCCAAATGTATCACATCAGCCCACAGGAAAGTACTTCTCTGTCTTCCATGCTGGATGCTTGTGGATCTCAGGCTGCTAAGGAAACAGTATTTTTTAACTTGCCTTTGAGCATGAAGCTTCTTGCACCTAGACAAGGTAATTTGTACAATCTTATAGTCAGGCTCATGGTGGGGTATTAAGGCAAATACAGTTGACAGTAATCAATAATTTTATATGTGATAGCTGTCTAGATTCACTTATTAATAAGGAAGAGAGAATCAGATGCTCATAAGCTGAAATGCGTTTTATCCAAAGACAGACATTATATGAATAATTTCAAAAAAGTGCTTATTTCTTTCCACTGATAATTAAGAGAGTGTGAGTAGTGCAGATGTAGATACCTGCATGGTAATTTTCTCAAGATGGGTGTGGAGAATCTCCTCCTGATTTCTGGAAGACTTGATGCCTTTAGGAGCAAATCCTGTGCAGTATGTTCTCGGGTTTAGTAAGGAGATGTGTGATCTACAGCACAGTTCCCAGCATGTACCAAGAAGTGCAGAGATATCATAGAATCATAGAATGGTAGGGGTTGGAAGAGACCTTTAGAGATCATCTAGTCCAACCCCCCTGCAGAAGCAGGTTCATCTAGATCAGGTCACATAGGAACATATCGCTGTCTTTCTATTCATCGGGAAGGCAAGACAAACACTTTTAGGGGGTCACATATGTATGTGAGCTTACGTTTTACCACTACTGAGTTCTTTGTTCTCTCATTCATTAAAGAGATGCTGGTAGATGATGCCTAAACTCCTCTGTAGCTTTGTCTCTGCAAAGAGCAGATACTTTTATTTAGTCCTCAAATACTGATTCCTTATCTATTTTTATATTCAGAGCATTAAGGTCACTGAAGTATGACGATCTGGTGTCATTTAGTTATCAGTCAATCTGATTAGATTCAGGGATAATTTTCTTCAGGCAAGAGACTCTTCTTCATATGTGATTGCTGAATAAAATTTTGCAATTTAGTTTTGTTTTCCCAAGAGGAAAATCCATGCATTTGTGAGTGTCAAGTGCCTGAACAGTCACAGACACCAGCTAACACTAGTTTCTGGTCAAAGTTTTTTTTTGTTAAGACAGAATTAATAGTCAAAGCATTCTGTCCTTTCTTGCCAAGATCTTTGTATCTAACTGCTTTTTTCAGCACAGTATTGTCAATGTCATTTATTTCACTATCACTTTGGACTTTTAGCTGCAAATATATTCAAACAGTCTCTGTTCTCTTACCGACTTCTGCTATTATTACACTTCCCTCTTTTAGATATTAAAGCATGGAAGCTGGTGCAGAGCAATTATTCCTCTTTCTCTAACTCAAAAATTTTTATTTGTAGGTCTACTGTTTAGCTTTCAAACTTTTTTCCTCCTTACTAAATGTTTTTATTTTACTGATGACTGTGAGCTATTCCTTTCTAAGGTGACCTACAAAAGATTTTTGTTTTTTAATTGGACTTATACTTTGTCTCTTTCTGATATACAAAGATATTTTTTCTTTTTGTTTGTTTATTCATAGCAATTTATTTTTTTCTTGGCTATTTCAGGAATGTCAGTGTTGGCCTCTTCCGATTTTTCTGGATGCTACTTTGAATCTTCCCAAGGACAGTTATTATTAGCTCTTACATTGCAGCTGACTGAATATGAGTGTTGAAAGTTTAATCTGTTATCTCCATAAAATATAATTACTTGTACCCACCAACCTTGAAACGAGCCCGTATTTATATAAAAAACCTAACTATTTCTCAGTGAAAGCAAAATTTACTAGCTACCTCATATCTTCCAGAAATATTCCCCAAAACTGCTAGCTTCATTAGATATATATCATCTTGGCTAAATCTCAGCCAGGCTTTCTTATCTATATACACGTGACTAATACTAATAAAGTAAAATCTTTTAACCTCCCACTCCCTATTCCATAAATAAACATATTGTATCTGATTTCCTTCAAAACTTCCCACATAAGATTTCACTGACACTGTGTAATTGTCTACCTTGCAGTTACTTCTCCTAATATTAGTGTTTAGAACTGGTCAGGTGAATCAAACTTTAAATTACTATTTTTCTTCTTTGGGTTTAAAGAAGACTCCTGGCTCTTAGAGCAGTACACTTTGTTCAGTGACATAAGTCCCATATCTTGTCTCTATCCTCTGTTCTCCTTTCTCCAATATGTACTTCTTATCCTCTGTAAGTAAGGATATGTGGTTTATATGATTAAACAACATGCTATATACACCATCACTATTGGCCTCTATACCGTCAGAAGTAGCAGTCAACATTTATATGACCTTGAAAACTTAATGCACGAGTCGGCTTTGGCATTCATGGATGACATGCAACCTTTAACTCCAGGACTGAGTAAAATTTGAGACTTCTGCCAGCCCTAAAGAATGCACCCTGAGCTGTAATCTGCCCCCATTACTACAATGAAGCATTGCCTAAAGGAAAGGATCAGGGCTCCTTGTGTCTCTAATGTTTATATCTTCCACAGCAGAATTTAAAATCATTTTTGGTGAGTGTTTTGGCCTTTAGATTAATTAGTTTCTCTCACTTCTCAGGTCATTTTTTTTCCTCCCCAATGGATTCTCATCCCTCTTCTTTCAGTTTGTTTTATTACGCTGAATAGACCATGATCCACTAGTCCTCTCTTAATAGACTATTTTCCTCTGATCTTCCTCATAGACTGTTGCAATTTCTCATCATCAGTGATGCACAGCCAGGACAGTATCCTAGATAAAGCCTTACAGGGCCTTTCTGCAGGGCCATTAATAAGAAATCCCTATCAACAGATACTAATGTTTAACTGTTAGGTAGGAAAGTGGAGATCACTGAGGAGTACATATGTAAGACTGTTCCAATCAACAAAATGTCTCTCTTCAAACTTTCCTACTATTGTTTTGTTACTATTTGCTGAATTAAACAGCAATCCTGTGTTAAAATAAATGGATCTGTGACTCAAACACTAGTGAAGTAGCTGTTGAATTGTGTCCTTTCCTACTGTGGCTGACAAGCTCAATGACAGAGATAAATGTAAGTTGGCAGCACTGCTGGATCCATATTTTAAGCAAAATTGAAACCTAGCTTCTATAAAGTGCTGACACAGATATCTGGAAGGATGAACCATTAAGTGCAGTATCCATCCTCCCTTATCTTCTTTCTTGAGTGGTCTGCAAGATGGTATTTCACATACCAATGGAAAGAGCTACTGATGTGGCAAAGTAGATCTAGGTGGAAAAAATACCCTAAAACCAGTCAAGGTCAAAAGCTCTATAAGGGACACTGAGCTTAGGGCAAAGTTGTTTTGAGTTACAGTCTGACATGAGAGATGGGCTGGGCAATGCATAGCATCAATCAAATGCAAATCTAGTTCGGTTATCTAAAAATGAGTGTCCAGTGGTAGCTGGAATACCCTGAGATACTGTGTCTGATCTATAGACCAAAATAGTTGCACGTTTCCTTTATACCCAGGATAGTATTTGTCAGCTCTATGCTGTCTTAGATATTCTAAAGTATCTCTTATGCCACTAGCCTATTTTTTTTTTTGCTGGGAAATGAGCTGATTCCCTCCTGCATCAGGCCCCTAAATGTAAACTCTTAGGTTTAACTGTCTTCATCTCAAATTAAATCCCACCACTTGGTACTTGGCCATCTGAATCCCCTCTTGTGTTTGTGTCCTATTGTATGAGTTTGTAAAGGGTGACTGTGGGCTGATCTGGAGGTGTGGAAGGAAGACAGGAGGTGAAGCATGCTAGGCTGTCCATTGGAGGAAACAGACATACTCCCTGAGTCCAGAACACAGTCATTTGTTATTTCTTGCTTACTCGATCCTAAGTAGAAGGAACATACCATTGGTTTCTATGCAGGGCAGCAAATTATGTCTGTGAACAAGACTCCAACTACTTTAGTCCTGTCTATTCCAAAACCAGGCTGATTACAATATAATTAACATTGTCAAATTATTTGTTTCTGTTTTGTCTTAGAAAGAAATTAATCCATCCACGAGGAGCAGATTCTAGCTTTGATCTACATTTCCAGAAAATCCTGTCTGATGTCAGGTAGGTGGTTGAGTGTTAAGTGATGGCCATTTGTAGACATCAGAACCTCCAGTCAGATTTCTGAGTGATCAGAAACTTTCAGAATAGAAAATTAGGCACACACAATTCTTGCTTCTTGTGTATGAAATGAAATATCAGGATAGTCCACGTAGGCCAACGGTTTTATCTCTAGAGACAGGATTTTCATGGAGGGGTTGGCTGTATTCCATATGTGCTAGAGGTCCAACTGCTTATTCAAACAGTAATGCGGATATAAAACTATTTGGAATTGATAAACATAGTTCGTTGTTAAATATCACCTATAGGAAAGCCCAGAAGAAAAGGTCTAGAGATTAATCTAAAGAAGGGTCTCGATGAAACCTTTACATTGTCGAAACAGGGGGAGTTGGAGCTGTAGGTTTAATATAGTGATGATTCTTCAATATTTACCAAAGCTAGTATCCCTTTGTGCTGCCTGCTGGGTGATTCTTCAGAATTATGTGTTATCTTTAGCTATATTCAATTTACTCCCATACAACTACTGTGACAACAGCAAAAATGTGGGCTCTTAAAAGCATAGCTATTATGGTATCTTCTTTTATTGTCTGGCAGTTTCAGTGTGTTCTATTGAATTACATGAATAATAGAGTCTGTCTCTTCCGTGATTAGATAGAGAGGAAAGATGGGTGCTGTATTTTTTTTTTTACAGCAGCTGATAGGGGTAAATGAATAAAATATTCTAGTTAGTGTTTACCTTGTTTCTTTCTTTGCTGACTATCAAGATCACTTCAGATTCTTTCCTTTTATATAGCAGACTTAGCCAAAAGTGCAATTTTTCTTTTTTTCTGATCTTCATTTTTACTGAATGCTGAAACTTGCAACAGTGAATCCAAATCTTGGGGTAGATGGCTGCTTTCTGAGTCAGCTGGGGGTGGGATGTTTATTTTTTTTTTCAGTTCCTAAAATGAGTTGTTTAAATAAAAGGGCTACAACTGTTGACTGATGTTGACCTTTAACATCCTGTAAAATCCACTCTACATGAGAACCATTTCCTCTGCTATTCTATTTGTGCATGTGGAAGTGGAAAATTTCTCTAATGTATAAAACTAGAGCTAAAAACCAGAAGATAATAGTTTTCTCCCCAGAGTTAACCTTCAATGCATGCATTAGTTTCATGTTTCTCAGAAGGCTTTGGAGATCATTCATATAAAAGCCACCATAGGAAAATCACCACAGGAAAAAAATATGCATGAAATATTCCTGGTATCTGTTACTAGCTCTATCAAGAATCAGCCTAAAGGAAGAATATCATGGATTACTTATCAAAAAGAAGATAGTAGTTTTGATGGGCCTAATTTTCAAAGCAACTGAGTATCCAAAAATGCAAGTTGAATTCCCTTAGAAACAATCTTGACACCTCACAGTCAGGTCATGTATCTTCCTTTGATCGTGGTACATCTTTTTGGCAAGTCTGAAAGAACAGCTTTAGAAATTGTAGGAGCTTCAATACTTTTGGGAAAGAAAGGATTCCATTCATGCAAAGCACAGAAAAATGAAACATTATTTTATAAATGAGCCATAATTCATCTCCCATGCCCAATTAAGATGCCAATATATTTGTAACCTGACTTATCTCTCAGTTAAAACTCAGTATTGCTAAAACAACATTTCTAATCTCCACCCCTTCCCTGTACTTGCATTCTTCTCTCCTCCTCAGTCATTCTAGAAAATAACACCATCCTCCTCAATTAAGCTTATCATTTAGACATGATATTCACTCAGATGGATTTCTCTCAATCACATCAACCTGTTTCTAAATCTTGCAGATGTTTCCTAAAAAAAAAAGATGCAGATTTTCTAATATATTCATCCTGTTAAATTGTACGCTGGCTCTGAGCAGCTGATGTCTCGAGCCTCGATAAGCATAGTATGGTCTTATTGATGTCTATCCAGAATTTAGGTGCAAAAATAACTTTCATAACACATTGTTTTGATCACATAATTTATTTCTGCATATTTATTAACAATGCTATGTCTTTTGCACCAAATATAAGAAGGATCACTTTTTTAGCAGGGGGGTTGGACTAGATGATCTCTAAAGATCCCTTCCAACCCCTACAATTCTGTGATTCTGTGATTCATGTTTTTACTTATCTCTCTATACAGTAACTCTTCTTCTCCCACTTAACAGTGAGAAATCTGTTTTCAAGCCTCTACTGCAAAAATAATGCTAATTTACAGCTTTATCGTGTGTCCTTATTTTTGACCCAGATGCTGAAGTTCCCCAAAAGCAACCTTCTGTTTAATATTAGTCTACATGTGAACAAAAATCCAGAATACCAATTTTCTACAAGTCAATCAGTTTTTGGGTTACCATTAGGAAAACTGAAAACAACGAGTAACACAGATGTTATTACCAAATTCTGGTCTGGTAGGTGCTGCAGCGACTGTAAATGAAGATCAATTAAAAGATGATCTTGGACAGAAATATTGTTCACATTGTTTATGGCATTGAGTTTAATGGAATGATCCAATATCCATCTTTCTAAGTCAAGAGCAAAAGTAAAAAGTATTAGAGTAACAGGCCTGCAGGTTGATACTCAACAAGCAGAATTATTCCATAATTCTTAGCTGGTCTACTGTGGTAAAAGGCTATGGAAAAAATTTTGCTTATTTCTTAACAAAATTGTGTTTCCATGTAACAATATACAGTTCATCTACTAATAAGCAAAGAAGCAAAATCTGCCAATAGTTTGCAAAGTCATGTCTTCTTTCTTTTTCCTATTATCTTCTTGACTCTCTCCTCCAATATCTATAAAACCTTGATAACATTCAGATTAGTTGAGTGCTGCAAACCATTGCCCGTAACATCATCTGTTTCTTTATGACTTTTTTGATCAGCTATTAGAAATTATTTGCTTAAGGAGTTTTGAAGAAGGAATCACTTCTTCTATTTGTCCACTAGCAGTAGGGACTACGATAAGATTTTAAAAAAAAAAAAAAAAGATAGCTACTATATTTAAACCAAATTGCTCAAACAATTTCTACAATAGTGAACAGCTTTTAAAAAAATGTGTTCACACAGTTTTCTCAGTTCTAGCCAAATATCAGAGCAGTCTTTTGAGACATATCCACATCTTTATTGAAGATAATGACCTTCAAATAAAGGTAAATCTGAAAACATTTGGAGTCATCCTTCTCTATAAGACTCCAAGACACACATTTTAAATGGGATTACTGTTTACCTCTCATCTTTACTGAACTCATCATTTACTATATTCCAGCTTGGTTAACATACAAAATGAAACCAATGCCTTCTAATAATGGTTGGCAGAGAATGCTGTGCTACTTGGACAAGTTTACATGAATTTTGTATAAATTAAGAAGTAAAGACATTGTGGCTGTCAGTGCAGTATTTATCATTACTTGCTGAATTGCAAGTGCATAGTTTAAAGGACATAACTTGCTAGCAATGACAATCTGCACAGGTTGCTCTAGCAAAGGTCACCTTTCGTGAGTTTAGCTTCAGCTGCAACCTGACCTGTGACCATCTGTACTAGCTAGAATTCAGTTGCCAGTAAAATAGAGCTCTTTTAGTAGAAAATGACTGCAGCCTCACTGCTCTTCAGGGTTGCATAATTGTGATCCCACCAGAACCACTCAGGCAGGGACAACTGAGTGAGGACCCTGTCCCTTTGTATCCCTCCTGGAGTCAGATGCAGGAAGACAGCAATGTCCCATAGGATCCTGATCATGTCTGCCAGAACCAGGTGGGTGTTTCACATGGTCTGGTACATATCTAAAGGTATTAAAGTCTGACGTGTGAGCAGGTGTGTTGAATCCCTGCATATGTAAACATTCTGGTAGACGTCTGTAGTTACATGTGAATCTAGACTGCAGAATAGTTTGAGGTGGCTAGACAATGCTAACATACACCAATGGACAGAAGAGAGTGGAGAGAGGGATATTCCCTTAAAATTAATCAGTTCCTCTTAAGATACAGTCAATAAAATGATCTGTGCAGATGCTTAGAAGTTTGCATCTAATTGACAAGAGTAAAGCAATTACATAACAGGTAGACATAAAATTTGGGGAAATGGTTCCTAGTGCACCCAAAAAAACCAAACCCAAGGAAACGGAACTCATGATTTTTATCTAATAAAATTTGACTGCTGACAAAAAAGAAGGAAAGAAGTAGGGGTCATCTGCACTGAAAAGACATGACTCTATCAAAGGAGCTGCAGAAATAGATTGGAGGCTGTGTTTTGGAAGCATGTCTTTACATACCAAACCTCAACAAAATATGCAACTATTCACTTCTTATTGTTGAATTTTCCATACACTTGCAGACTGTGCTTGAAGAAGAATCCTTACCTCACTTTATAAGTCATTTCTGACAGACTGAAAAGTTGACAAATCAACCTTAAAGAGCTTATTTCTGAATCTACATGTGCAGAATTTGAAGATGAGTGTATTATCAGCCCACCAGGGGCTGAACCCAGCAAGTGGTGGTAGCAATTGAGAACTGAACTGAATCCAACATCCAGGAAGACAGTAAAATTCACTTCAGAGGAAAAAGTTCTCAGTATTGCCAACAATCCATGAGTTTCAGTTTGTTCATTTTAAGTTTCCTCGTTTAGTGCTTCAAAATTAGAATGAGAGATGGCACTTCACCTAGATTTCAGAGTTTATGTTTTCAGGAGATGATTTATTTTACTCTGCTTCTTCTGTCCAGCAGTTTACCAGATAGTATAAGGTGATTGTTTCTCAATTTCTACTGCAGTCAGCTTACCTCTAAGGATGGATTAATTCAACCTGTTCTGGAACCTGCCTTTGGATGGGATGAACTCACCTCATCAGATGCTCATTTCTTCCTGCTGATGACAAGTGTTTCAGATCTGACATCCATTGTGTGATATAAAAGTCAGACTGCATGAACCATACCCTCCCCATAGAAAGTCTTAGCAGCAACAGAAGTAGACCTAGACAGTAGCTTACAGCTTCGCTTTAAAGAAAATAGCTTGAGTTAGGAAGTGATAGATTGACACACAGAAACAGAATTTCCTTTGGCATGTTTCCAAACTGCACAGCTTGAGTGGTGTAGCACCCAACTCATGTAACGGGATGAAGCTGCTCTGTTGTTTTCTTTTCCTTTCCCAACACTCTGTGCAACACCACTTTATCTACAGTCAGCCTTATTGCTCATGCTTAAGTTGATTTACTTAGTGACATTGATTTGAACTGAGAATCATGGGGGTGAGGGGAACCTCCATAATCATTTTTCAAGACTTTTTGCTAATTAAATTCTGAGTTGCCAAATACTGAGTGAATTCTCAAGCAAAAATGGAGTGGATATTGTATGGGAGCTTGGACTCAGTTCTACTTTTCCCCAGGCTACTTTAAATATTAGCTCAGATAGTTAATAAAACAAGAGTTGCATTTTAAAGCAGTCCTATCTGAGCAGCTTGATGTGATGCATGAGAGTAATTTCTAATGCCTGTCAAAACTGGAGACAGTGTAAGTCAGTGACACATTGAACACTGGGCTGTTCTCAGATGGCCTCTATGAATGTATCTGCACTCATTCACAGCTTGTTCCATTGAACACAATCAGAGTCTCCCCTTCTCTAGAAGAGCTGCTCATGGCTTGGACTTGGTAAAGTTTTAACAAGTGCTTTCCTTGTATCAATGGACTTCACAGTGTCACTTCTTATCTATTAACACAATTGTTACAACTATAATTTTTTTAACAAATAGGTTTCCAGCTTCGTTTCGCACAAGAAATATGCCTGAGGCAGGATTTGTCACAATTCCCACTAAAAAAGGACTGATCCATTGACAACCTTTCTGTAATTTTGCTTGCATGTAAAGCAACCTGTTCTCTTTTAGCTGAGAGACTACATTCAACATGCAGAGCCAATGTTTGAGTACCTAGTTTATCACACCTCTGAGTTTAAATCAGAAATAACACTCCTCAGTTCTTATCAAGGCCACTGTGCTGAATATAAAACATACTAAAACTCCTCCTCCATGAAGTGAAGGAAATACACGTAAGTATCAGCAATCAAGGTGGCGGGCCCAGCTGTGCCACAATACCTAGCTTGTATGTATAATTATAGCTATCATATAGAAATATTTTCTATATGTATCTTTATGTATGAAAACAAATGTAATCTAATTATAGCTATAATGTAGCTATATTATGATCTATATGATCTTATCTATGCAAGAAAGAGTATAAACTACGATCATATATGAAAAAATCATAGCCTATACTCCTTGCATAGAAAAGTGCTAAATCAGGCCTCGCTATATATCTAATTAAATGCAAAGAATGTCTTCACCAGCTTTCCTATTGACTAACCTACATAGTGTCCATATGCTCTGTTCCTTGCAGGGCAGACCTTTTGTGTTCAAGTAGAATTTGCACAGGATGTATGGAATGCACTGCTGTGTGCATCAGTTCTCTTCCACAGGGATTGCAATTTGGTTACAATTCTCCCTCCAGATAATGCAGAAAACATCCTCTCGGAGACTCTTGACTACTGCTTGTACAGAGCCATATTGTACTGTCTATATTTTTACCAGTGACCCCTCAGGCAGCTACATTCCCTTAAACACCTGTCTGTTCCACATTATGCAATGTTCTCTGTAAAGGGCTGGGATAAATGATGAGATTTCACTATGAGGGAGCAACCTGATCAGCATACAAGGTCGCATTCAAAAGCTTGAAAGTTACTTCCCAATTAGAGCTATGTATGAAATGGAAGGCAAGAGATTAAACATTAATGATTTTCTTTCCTGGCTAGTGATCTTTTTTTCATTGAAGCTCTGCTGATCTTCATGTACAGGAAGCATTCTTCCACTGGATATTTTTTCCTCCCTCAAGTCAGTAAAATAAATCTCAAATAAAATTTGAAAAAGTACCCTGCAGTGAAGACAAACTCAGAGGTGTTTTTTTTTCTATTATTCACATCATGGATTGAAATCACAAATATAATTGGCTACATTCTGTTTCCAATTACCCCTATTTCTACTACACTGATATCATTAGGGATTGTATAGATGCTGCAGAACAGAATTAAGTTCACATCTCTTTGAGGCAGTAGGTACTTTCATGTGATTGGTAGATTCTTCAAAGGGAGAGTTATCTGGATGGAAGGGATAAACAAAATCTAGAGGCAGCCTTGGTACAGTGAAAAAACTGAATCTCAGCAGCGTGAGAACCATTCATTGCAAGAATGTTGGACCACATTAGCAGTGAATAGGGTTTTTCCTCTCTTCTGCTTATAAACGGTGATATGGTATAGAAGTGAGCAGAAGAGACTTTCAGGCTCTATCTTTCATAATGCCTGTTTCTGGGCTGTAGCTGGCATCCATCCTAGGCAGCCCTAGACTTGCTG
Organism: Urocolius indicus; assembly: GCA_013401255.1. Taxonomy (NCBI): domain Eukaryota; kingdom Metazoa; phylum Chordata; class Aves; order Coliiformes; family Coliidae; genus Urocolius; species Urocolius indicus. The sequence continues at coordinate 96,554 of WBNH01003203.1, read as the reverse complement.
TTTATGGTTTTCCTATGCTTTTGCACGTTATCAATAATTCATTGCCTTTTCTCTGTACCATAGAAGAACTGGGTGATGTTTTTCAGTTAATTGTAAACTTCTTAAACAAAGGCTCGAGAGCTATTTGAAAGTCTGCATACTACTTGGAGAACAGTTTTTGACCACAAATATTGACATTTATTTGAAACTAGTTTCACAATGAAGTACCACCTCTCCAAAAATATTATATTCTCATATAATCCATTCTTATGAAATGCTGTGAAGGAAATGAAAAGGATAAAAACATTAAAGCTCCATGTCATCAAGTCCATCTACACTGAAAATGCAGTCACAAGCAGTAATTGAACTGAAAACACTCTTTTGCAAGCTCCCATTCTTTGCCTAGTCTCTGTATATTTGTTGATTACTGGGTTTTCTTGCTATAATAACTGTTACTGCTTTAATTTTTTTCTGGAATTAATTCTCTATAAACCAGTACATGTTTTTTATGTATTGTCTGTATATTATTCCTGAATTGTCTTCATTTTTTTAGCATGATTGCAACAATCTTCCTAGCTGTTCTCCTCTGTCCTTCTCTTGCCTCTCTTTCTCTGTTATCCAGTCTTCTGCCCTGCAGCACCCTGCAGTCTTCACTACGGACAGAGCAGACAACTTCATTCCTTATATCATGGCCAAATAAAGTTGATTTCAGGACACAGAAAAAAGGTGAGTGGATGAAACAGTTACAAGATTTTGGAGAATGACTCAGGCTAATGCCTGACTGGCTCTGGGCTTATTGGCAGTGGTAGAGTGGTCCCAGGAGTGGATTGGAAGAAGCCAGCAAGGGTTTATGAGGTCTCACGTTAAGGATTGGGAGGATTTTATGAGACTTTATGAAGTCTTTCCAAAGACCTGGAGTGAGTGACAAGGCCTGGGCGGAGATTTCAAGGTGCCTAGTAGGGAGAAATATAGAATGAGACCGTTTAGTAGAGTTTAGGACAGATGTTGGTAGAAAAAAGTTCTTTCTGTCTCCTTTATGTGAAGCGCCTCATAATAGATCAAGTTTGGCAAGCTCAGTTCTCCTGGCAGCTTCAGCAAATATCCTTTGTTTTTCTGGATCATAACTCTCAGGTCTTAAGCTTCATTGTAGCTTTGCTTAGAATTCTAATATTCACAAAGTTTGTGTTTTCTTCACAGAATAATTTTATCTCAAATACAAGTTTAATCTCAATATATGTTTCTTAATTTCATAGAAAGTAATTTTCTGCATTGCTACTTGGTTTACTAGGTGGTTTCCCACTGATTTGTAGAGCTTGGTCAAACCAATGGTAGGCCAACATTTTTGTGTTGTTTTTTTTGATACATTGTACTGAATGCTGTTAATAAATAAATAGATTTTTGCTACAACTTTGGCTTTGCAAAATTGAATGTGACTATACATTTTTGCCTTGGACAGGAGGTATGCCAGTGGTATATAGAGTGGACTTATTCTATTCCTTAGGTGGGTACAAGTAGGTGAAATGGATCCTCCACATGATCTCATAGAAGAGTTCCTTAACATAGTTTGCATATTTATAGGACTGAGAATTTACTTTTGCAAATATTTTCTATTTTCCTCAAGCTCATTTTTTCCAAGTAAAATTTATGACAAAGAGCTTGATTACTCCAACATTTGTCAAAAGGAGATGAATAAAAGAAAACAAAAAATTAGAGCAACATTGACTACTTTGAGTCAATTGACTCCTTTGGTTGCCTCCTTTGTTCGGGCCAAATAGCACAATCGAAAATTTCCTGGTGACTTTATTTGCCTTTGGATAAAATTCTGACAACAAAGTTTGGTTTTCAGGCACATTTCTGAAACATGGGACAACATCAGTCCCGAAGAGATTTGTGCTTCTGGGGAAAGCAGTCACAGCACAATTAAAATGTGATGTCTGGATTTGTCAAGATTAGGGAGATTTTTTTGTATCTTAATATGTCAGGGCTTATCTACCTTAAATAGTCTATGATATTCCAAATATTAGTTTCTAAGTTGCTCATCTGAAATATTCTCAGTAACCATTGTTAGAAAAGTAATATACTCGTTAGGGATTAATCCAAATATCACTGTAGTTGCTAGGAGCTTTACTTTAAATACATTGGATCGGAGATACACTCGTTTAATCTGCTTTTAATCCTACTTGGTTTGTCACTGATTTAATGGCCTTTTGCAAGCTAGTATGGCTTCATTCAACCTACAATCTGCAATGACTAGAAGCTATTAATAATGGTAGCATGACACTGAATTACGACACCTTTTTCTCCAAATAACATCAGAGCTGGTATCTTGCTGATCGTGACTATGCAACTTCTTGTCAGCTTGACATGTGGACACTGAATGAGCTCAAGTTTGCCTGTACATTGTCTTCCATCAGTATTTACCCTTAGCAACAAAGGGAGAACAAATATTTCAACTTTAATAATTCAATTCACATTCTTTGAAAGATTCTGGAAGGACAACCTTTAGTCAATCACATACAACAATGGACCAATTGGAGGCATAAAAACTTTACAGTAAGTTCCTTATGCAGGCACAGCACATCAGGATCAGAACATTAGATGGACTCAAGATGCTCCAAAAGTCTGCCCTTGCTTATCTTTCATTAAAACATGATTTAATATGAACTTTATTTGCATGCATTAGTGTACATATATTACCATTATTCTTTAATATTTTATCATGAGGACACATTAAGAAGGCTATATACGGGGACTGAGCCTCTGTTGGATGAAATTTGCCTGCATAATGTGTTCATATGGGATTCAACCTTTCTCTCATCCCTGACAGCATAAGGTATTGTTAATAACATTAAAATAAAATTTAAAGCAACCTGAACGAAGACAGGGGTGTAGAGACACACAGTTCCTTGCTTTGGAAATGGAAATTAAATTTACAGTTCAGGAAAGTTTAATTTAAAAAAAAAAAAAAAAGGAGAAAAACTAATTTAGGTTAAACATTTCTCAATTGAGTGACAATTCCAAGTTGAAAAACTACAAGTTACATGATAATTTGTTTAGAATTTTCATCTTGATTTAGGGTGAAAACATTTGGGAAAATAGTTTTCAAATGTGTAAATCTCAGTATTTCCCTCAGGATGAAACCTCATGTTTGCTATTCAGTTGCAGACTCCACAAATGCTGTGTAAAAATGCTTGCAAAGAGACTATGTGCTCCATCAGAGAAAAGGGAAAATATTCTCATTTGGCTAAAGGTCTTGCTGCAGACTCAGTGAATACCTGCAACAGATCTGCAGTTCCCCAGCGTTTCTTACTTCTTGCTCCTGCAGCAACCAGTGTCCATGGTCCTTGGACACAGCCTATTCCCTTGATGCAGGTATCTCACTAGAACCCACATTATTCTGTGAATGAGTAATCTTATTAATTCTGAACATTAAAAAACAAATTTCGGCATGTATTTTTCAGGTAGCATCCTAATCATCAAGATTAAATATGTGATAAACTATGTCTTCCTGGATGTTTCAAAGAGGCCTCTCAATGAGATCAGAACTATAAACTATTGCACTTGAGAAACTCATATCAGCTTTAATATGAGGTGTGCAGAGTTTATATGATCTTCTGCAGTTGCTGCTGCAGTATATCGGTTCCATAGGTTTCTTCCTTCTTTCTCCTTTAGCAATGTCTGTCTTTGGATAAAGTTTCCTCCTGTACAGGAAACCAGTATTTTCCTCTGCACTTTTGAAGCCGTCTGTTCTTCAAGAGAATGCAATTTTCAGGAAAAATTAACTTCTTCATTGAAACAGATTACTGTGACAGCCTATATTAAATTTGATAATATGTTACTTTTTAAAAAGCCACATATTAAAAAAATTAGTTTCCAATCAAAAATGTTGATCAGCTTTGATACTTGCTGCAGAAATCCATCTTCCTTTTAATTTTTTTATGTCTTTCAGGTTAAATTGTTCATTCCTTCTACCATTCAAACATATTGAATTTAGGAAAAATGATGTTCTATTCCCTCAATTTTCTTTCTATATTACATCTTCCTGCTTCACTTGCCATTGAAAGACAAATTCATGTGATTTGGTACAGTTATGCTCACCATCAAGATATGAAAACCTAACCACATAATTTTGCATGTGATGGTTTTTGACATGTATTGATCTGTGAAACCTGATGTTTAATGTGACTGTCATGCCAAAAAATCTAGAAGAAAGCAGAATTTGGTGGCCTAAAGCTAAATTGCTGTCTTTCACAGCCTCCTTTACCAGTTGTGTTTTGCATTATGTATTAGTTGGTGGGGTTTTTTTAATGCACATAATCTTTAATGTCACTGCAAAGTTAAGTAGGAAGAAAAGTGAATGTGTTTTAGTGTTGGATGGCAGCCAGAATTTTTTTCTGATGAGTGTCCATTAAGAAAACAAGAGCAAAGTTTTCAGAATCCTCTTTTGAAGATAGATGTTCACCAAGGGGAACAAAAATCAGATTGGCTCTGCATACTCAAAAACACATGAAATCCTGACACCTGGAAAAACTCTGAGCTGTTTCAATGAGGCTAAGATATTTGTTGTAAATTCTCTGATCTTGGAGAATTTTGGCTGATGGAAGTCATTTCAGGTGATCTATTAATTTGGACAAAGAACAATCAATTAAATGATGAGGCATTGCATAACATTCAGCAACCCACTGAAGAAAAATGTCTTAGCTCGAGAAAGATCAGATATCAACTCAGGTAGGGTTTGCTGTACAGAGCAACATTAGCCTCACCCAACCTTTGCTCTTTAAAAATCAAGGCTCTTCTCTTGAGCTTGTCGCAGAGGCTGGGATTCACCTCCAGCTATGTGTTGACATCTACAACTAGGTGAATTCATGGCAGTGTTTAAATTGCTATTATGCTCAGTGGGGAACATAGTCAATACTGTCAAGCAACCTGCAAAGCAATTTGACTCATGCCACGTTCAATGCCATGGTGCTGTTTCCAGTCACAGGGAGGAAAATGGTACCTCTGGAAGGAAATTTGTCCTACTGATTCTGAGAGAAGATGGAGTATGCTCCCTCATGGGCCATTTGCCTCTCCACTGACCACAGAGGGAGCCCAGAAAAAACAACTGATAGACGTGTGAATTATTGTACAAAATAAAAGTATTTTGTGGCAAGATAACGTGTTAATAAAAATTAATTCCTAATCATTATAGATGTGCTACTTGACTCCAGTAGCTTCTTGGCAGACAGATCATGGTGCTAGGATAATTGCCTGGGTTAAAATTTCTAACTGGAAAAAAAAAAAAAAAAAGAGAAACAAACCACTGGCATAGAAACTCTGAAGTCAGTAATATGTTTGAGATTTCTGTGGACGAAATATACATGAAAGTGTATTCCAGCCCTGTGCACCATGGTCATGTAGCATTATGCCCTCTTTAAGTAAGTATGTTTTGGAGCAGTTTCACTCCCTTGGGATGGGATTTTTTTTGACACATGATACCTACTTTAGTGTGCTTCAGAAGGGACTATGACTGGATGAATGGCTGAAGAAAAGAAGGATAACTATATTAAAAATAGGAAAGCTATCAAAAATAAGACACTATAGCTTGAAAAAGAAAAAAGAGAAATATTTTTATAAGTAATGACTATTCTTAAAAAAGCAATTCCATAAGTCAAACGTCCAAAAGCTCTTCCAATGCCAAACTTAGGAAATGATAAGGAGGTAGTGTAGAAAGGTTATGTGCCTAGAATTGCAGATAAGGAAAAACTAGAAATTAGATAATGCTTACCTTGTCACTGAAAGACAATATAGAGTTTTATGTCTAGTATGGTGACTACATGTAAGTGTTATCTGATATAGATGAAGAACTATGCATATTTGTCAGAGATAGACAGTACCACACAAGTCTTAGTGCCAAACTTTCCCCTTCTGGAGCTATAGATAAGCAATTTGGAGGTGGTCAAAAAAAAGCCTGAGGTATTGGAAATCGGAAATGAAGGAGACAAGCGTGGCAAGATTGTTATATTTGCAAGTAGAAAACCACCTGAAACTCTAAAAAGTCTGTAAAGCTGCCAAAATAATACCTATAGTCTCCTTGCCACAGTTGCACATCATAACACTAAAAATTCAATTCCTTGGTAGGAAGTGAAGCCTTCTTAATAAAACTAAAAATATTGCCTCTGCTTCAAATGAACATCAAAATCCCAAAGGTCGGGCTTTTTTTCTCCAGGTGAGGACTCACAGGAGGCCTCTATGCTTGGATGATGAAGGGTAACAGAAACAAAAACATTAGACTGTAGGTAAAAGATAAATAAAATTGGTCAAACTAGACAGAATAGTCTTGCAAAGCTAGACGTCAGATTATGGAAGAGGTAGGAGCTATAGTATATTTTATAAATTAATTTGATCTAAATGGTCAAAATGCTGTTAGAGACTCTCAGCATTAGAAGATTTTGATCAGCAATCTCTCCTGGGAGCTCAGTTTGTGAATTTTACTCATTGACTGCAAAAACCTATGATTGCTACTTTTCATGGATTCTTTTTATTATAACATGAGGAATCATTAGTTAGGCTAACAAGAGGGCTGGTTCTTACAGGTCTCTGGATAGAGGAGTTAACAATGCCCCTAAAACAATACATCTTTAGATATTTAGAAATTGTCTCCATAGAGTCTTCCAGGAAGGATGTATTTCTTGAGGTGTTAGTACACTGTAAACAGTGACTTTTCAGTCTCCACAGTTTAATAAGTGCATTCAAAAGATCTTGTTTTTATTTGGCATTAGAAGCCCCATAGAGCACTATGGCAGAATGAATATTATTTTCATGCTACATTGGGCTGATTTTGTCAGTAATCATATTTGGCTAATCTTAGAATCTTTTATCTTCATGTAGAAGTAAATTGATGCAAATCAACACTAGGATTTGTTTACATTCTATTTTAAAATTTCATTACTGGGCACATACTTGATAATGTCCCATAAGATTCTGTGGTGACAACTTGTACCATTTTCTTGATGCACATAGCAAGCCCTGCCCTAGGGCAAAGAAGGAAATAGGCATCCTGTCTATCTGATAGCAGGACCTTTCTCACAGCTTCCATTCTTCTTTATCAGGTATCTGATCTGTTCCATTCCATGATTCTTGGTGCAGTCCTATTACACATGTGTTCAAAGACCAGCTCTGCCTTGCTTTCAGCCTTCAGCAGTGTAAGGCTGGAAATACCCACAGAACTGTAAATTCAATACCAAAATTTGCTTAACAGATAATGTCAGTCCAATCACAGTGTAGTGACAGGATAATGGTCTCCTGACACAATAAAACTGCCAAAAAGAAGCCAAGCAGTTTATAGATAATAAATGTCAAGATGGAGGTAGATGTTTATTTTCAGAGCATCAAAAGCCTATTATCCTGTCAGACCCTCCTGTTGCCATTTCTTTATTTCCATTATACTAAATGAATAGTAAAGAATGAAATATCCTGCAAGCCAACCACGAGCTCATTCAGCCTGACAGATCCAGCAAAGCATTAGCTTGCATCAATGTATGTCTTTTTTGAGGAGCTGCATCGCTCAGGATCACTGACATAAGCTTCAGACAAACAGAAATCTCTCTGTCTCTTCCAGGAGGTGTTTACCTGCCAATCATTAAGTTCTTGCTGTTAAACCTTCTTCAGTGAAGTGGGGTACACATGGAGAAAGGAAGAATAGGGTATCTGTTCCTGCATTACACTACCTGACATCTGCATCAGCTTGGCAGAGATGAGCATTAGATGAATCTCTAGAGGATGAAGGTGAGGGTTGTGGGCAGAGTCAAAAAGGTATATATTTGTATAGGTTTAATGGCCATGAGTTTCTAGAAGGAGATAAAAGGTATCATCATTTATTTCCATGTTGTAGTTTGACCCAGCTAGCACAGAAGCACCTCAACAGTCTCTCACTCGGTGCCCCTATTCACCCCAACCCTTGTTAGGATGGCGGAGGCCCCATTGAAATGGGAGGAAAAAGATAAGCAAGATTGTTGTGGATTAAGACAAGGGCAGGGAGGGCTCACTGCCAATTACAGTTCCGGGCAAAACAAACTCCAGTACTCGACTTAGAGAGGAAAGCAGGAAAGTTTATTCTACAAGAAACAGAATGGAATAAAAACAAAAAGGGAGTAGGGTGATGAGAAAATTACAACCAGCACTTTAAAATCTCCCTCCTCCACCCCTCCTTTCTTCCTGGGCTCAGCTCACTGCTCCTGATATCTCTACCCCCTCCCTCCTTAACAGCTCACTGGGGCAGGGAATGGGGATGTAGTCAATCTCTCACAGATGAGCTCTGCTGCTTCTGTCTTCTCAGATGAGGACGACTCCTGACATTCTTCCCCTCCTCCAACACAGGGTTCCTTCCCCAGGGCACAGTCCTTAACAAACTTCTCAGTAGCTGCAGCTTCTGCTGATACAGGGTCCCTCACACGGGACAGAGCCCTTGGTGAATATCTCTGGTGTGGATTCTAAACCACGGTTGCAGTTTCTGCAGTTATAGGATCCCTCCCTTGAGACGTGGCATAAGTTTAATGAGCTGCTTTGTTGTGAGTTCCCCCTCATAGTTACAGCTTCTGTGAATATTGAGTCCCTTCCACAGGACACAGCCTTCTCCAGTCATACTGATACAGGGTCCCTCCCTTGGGACACAACCTCTATTGGTCATAGTTTTAATGAAGAAAACCACCGTCTCTGCTCAGACTTTGTAGTGAAGTGATTGAGTCCCTCCCATGGGACACAGCCTCCTCTGGCCATAGTCACTGTCCCTGGCATGGGGCCTCTAACGAAGTGAATCACTGTCCCTGGCTCAGGGTTCTTAGCAAAATGAGTCTCTGCCCCTGACACAAGGTCATTATCAAAATAAGGCTCTACCACTGATGTGGGGTCTTTAAAGAAATGCAAACAAATTACAGCTTCACCAGTCTTCTCCACAGAATGCAGGGGAGTCTCTGCTCCAGCACACCTCCTCCTCTCTTTCCTCACTGACCTTGGAGTCCGCATGGTTGTTTCTCTCACTCTTCCTACTCCTTGCACCACTAGCAGTCAGAAAAGAAGGGCTAGAAGAAGGAAGTAACAGGAATAACCCTTCTCTTCCAGCTTCTTCTTAAAAAGTGTTTATGGAGGCGTCTAATTGGCTCAGCCCCAAAAGTGGGTCTGGCTCAGAGCTGGGGAGAGTTTTGAGCAACTTCTTACAGGAGCCATCTTTACTGCCCCTTCCCCATTACCAAAGGCTGTCATGTCAAACCATGACAGTCCACATTGCTAATAGATGTTGGTTGAGTAAATCCAATGTAATTTCTTACCTTGACATGTTTCCTTAGGTGAGCATTTTGCATTGTTCACTCATCATTTGTTGTTCTTGTTAGTTCTAGTAGTAGTATTTAACAATAAGTTTGTGTTTTATAGAATGGACTGGCAATAATAGTCTCTGGCCCAAAAGATAACACAGTCTGGAAGTGGAAGAAATCTTGTACATTGCTGAACCAAAAAGGGAAGTGGCAAAGCATCTGGTTGTGCTTTTATTTTCTGCTGCATATAACAAAATTCAGAGCTGCTGTAGCAGGTAAGACATAATGAACAGACCATGCCAACGTGGGTATGGAGAATGAATCTAAAGTAAAGCAAGCAGCAGTTTCTGAAAAGGGGTGAAAGTAGTGTTCTCAAAGGAAAATACACTGAGAAGTAAAGACCATGATGCAAGAATGCTGTAGTGACATTTGGTCTCACAAACATTATTTATTTTGTGTGCAGCTTTCCATTCACCAACTAAACAAAGTCAAAAGGCCTCCAGAAAAAGCAGTGTGACAAAGGAAATTCTTGGCAGCTTTCCTATGCAGAGAATGCAAAGGGCACGGTATTAACCTTCAAACTTCCCACTGGTACCTTTCTCCTCCTTCGCTGTTTTTCCTGAGGCTGCTCAAGAATGGCATTGCATTAATGTTTTTTACTTTCCTTCTTTCTTTATGACTGAAAGAAAAATATCAATGATAACAGTCCTTCACAGAAGAGTGTTCACCCAGAAATGAGCCCTGATATTCCCTGGACAGCAGTTAGACTTCAACCCATGCACTGCACAGGAATGTCTGAACATCCAACTATTGGTGTGGGAAAACCTTCCAGGGGAAGACTGAACTGAGCCCTAAGAAAAGTGCCAACCTGTGGTGATGAGACTGTTTCAGGATTATCTCATGGTAAATAGATTCAGTCCTTTGTATTTGCTGTGAATTGTAATTGCATCTGTCCACGGAGTCATGTTAACTAACATCAGTACAGAAGGGGAACAGACTTACTGAAATATTCCACCATTTCCGTCTAGAGGGAAATTTCCCTGCCTTCCCTGAACAGATTTTTCAGCCCCATTGCAAAGAGTAACTTTTTGGTAGATCACCTGGATGAATGAGGGCAGCTGACAATGCAAGTATCTCTCATAGTCTCCAAGAGTATGTTCATTAGGTGCTGATAGACAGCTGACTAAACAGGAGCTAGCAGTGTGCCCAGGTGGCCAAGAAGGTCAATGGCATCCTGCTTTGTAGGTTCAGTTTAGTGATGGGCCTGGCAGTGTTAGGCTAGTGGTTGGACTTGATTATCTTAAAGGTCTTTTACAATTATAATGATTCTGTGATTTTACCTGGCTTCAGACATTACATATCTGGTCTGAACTAACCATCAAGGAGCAATTAATAGTCCCTGAAGACAGAAAGTAATGTCCAAAGGCTATTTCATCACCATCTAACAAAAAATTCTAAGATAATCTGAGATGAATCTCCTGGTGAGGATGTCTTTTTGATCATTTTTAGGGGACCTATCTAACTAAATGAGACTAGGCACATAATTTTTAAATAGCTAATGTTAGGTGAGTTGTAATCCATCCCATAAATTAATTTCATTTTTTTTAAATTTCAATAATAAGTGGCCTTAATATTTAATTTTAAATTCTGACACCTCTGTTAATCTACTTATAATAAGCTAGAACTGAGATATATAGTTACTGCCATTTGTAGAAATCATTTAAATTTTAAAAATTTCATGTAGTTCAGGATTCCTACCAAAGTTATGAAAATGTAAAATAATTTAATCTGTGAAAACCACTGAGCAAGTAGCAAGTAGAATTTTTTTAGAAAGCTAAATTAATACGAGTATCATTAAGCTCTCTTAGTGCAGTACTTTCTGTTTATATCACTGATATAGTCAACCTGTATAGGTCCTATCACGTTCAAAGTAAAAAAAAAAAGTCAACTGGGAATCAAAGAAATGGTAAAATTCTTTAATCCCATCTAAAAGGATCAGATCTGCTCCTGTAATGCCATGGTTAAATCTTGTGATGTTCTGAAAAAATCTGTTCAATTTATTTGTACAGATTATAGTTTAGCTATAGGTGCAAAACACAGCATTAAAAGCTCTTCAACCCTGCTTACGTATCTAGGACATTTAAGATAATTCTGTTTAACTAATAGAAATGGATTTTTAAAACCGTGGTTTCTGTAACTTAATTCCTGAATCCATGCAAAAGTTATTTGGCACTTACTACACGGTAGAGAGGAGGGAAAGTTAATTTTAGTTTTAGAAAATAAGGAATTTTTTATTCACACCTTTTCCGTAAATTAGAATTGAACAAAATAAGGAACCTAAATGAAGTTATTCTGGTTTATTCTATGTATTTCTTTATGTAAATGCATCTAGATAGAGAATATCCAATATTTGCAAAAGTGTGTCCCAGAGCCTGTCAGACACTGAAAATGAACATGAAAGCATACATATAATATAGATGCATTTTTCTTTCTCTTCTTTTTTTCAAGGAAAAATAGTACCACTCTGGTTTTCATCCTTTAGGAGCGTGACATTGAAGAAATATGATCTTCTCCACAGCTGATGAGTTTTCCACCCATGCTCCTCCACTTGGATGAACTTCAAGACAAGAACTACTAGGAAACTCTCAGCAGACTCCTCGTAAAACCTTCTTGTATTGGATATTGAGTCACTTCTACAGTCAGTCAGTACTAGTGACTACTTGTGGTAGAAGGTTTTGGTGCAATATCCAAGAATCTCCTTACTGAAGTTTATTACGTTATCCTAGCTACCAAGGGCACACAGAACACATTAATTCTTCCTACTTTTATAATTTTTTCCCATATATATATAAAAGACCATCTATGTCCCCTTTGCTCTTTGCCTTTGCATATGCATACTGCAAGGAATAATTTTCCTAAAGGTAGCAGTACTGTCTCAAGAGGAAAGTTAGTAGGTAAAGCATGAAAATCTGAGAAGTTTGCAGAGAAAAGAAGGTTTAGGATCAGAAAATAATCTCACAAATACTTAGGAAGAGGAAGGAGTGTGATATTCTCAGAGTGCTAAATCATATTCAATAACTTGGTCCTAAAATGCAAAATACTTCATAACCTTGGCACAGTATTCCTAAAAGGTAACCTAATTTTCTTCTTTTGGAAAGATGGAGCCATTCACAGCAAAGAGAGGGCAACGAGTAGAGCTCTGTGCAATTTGTTTACTGAAATTCTGTTTCATAGTCCCTTGCTATGGGACAGTGTGTAACTAGTATTAGCTCAGCAAAGGTGAAAGAGACACCAAATGAATTTCATACCACTGACATTTCAGCTGGGTATCTTGACTTCACAAGACATAGAAACATAAATAGTTAAACAGATATAAAAGTTTTCTTTATCTTTTATTTCAATTTAATTTAAATACATTGATGTCAAATGATGAGGTTTCTGCTGTAGTAAGTAACTCAGGCAACCATTTTCATGCAGATGAAGACAGAATCTTGAAGACAGACCCAATAATTAAATCCAGCAAAGAACATCAGAGGAAAAATATTGACTGAAGCATCAATTCCTGGTTTGTTGTGGTATGAGATCTCATGCCTTACAACGAAATCTACTTGTAGTTAAGTCAGTCTGATACATTTTGCAGCTGTTTCTCAGGTAGATTGTATGTGAAGTGGTCACCGATTCCTGAAACTTGCTATCATACAGCCATGAATTTGCAAGGGAGAGAAGAGGGCACTATGGCAAAGACAGAGATTTGTACAACTTGAGGAAAGTATGGAGACAGTGATGATTTGTGTCTCCTTTGGTGCTGGAAAGAGAGACAGCCACGTTACATAAACAACCAACTTACCTTTTGTCCTTATGGTCTCTATTGTATGAGCACTGGAAGTGGTCCTTTCCTAATCAAAACAATAAGTACAATCAAAGCTCAGAGTAGACTGGCTATCGTGAAACAGCATGGAGATAGGAACTTTCAAATAACATCGGATCTTTAAATCTTCTCCTCAGAATTAAAATGTCAAGTCTGGAATGCACTTTACACCATCCAAATCAAGCATATTTCTGGTTCATCTGTCCATATTTTTGAGTGATGCTGAGGTTAAACCATATCAGATCTGAAAGTGTAAAAAGAAGGATTGTGTGACCTGTTAGACACATCCCATGTGATGTTTGGTTATTTTGGAAGTGGGTTGATTTTATTGAAATACATATGGATTGTGATGTAGTAAAAAAAAAAAAAAAAAAAAAAAAAGCCCCTTTTGTTAAAAAAAAAAAAAATCTATTAATCCAGACAATCCACATCTTGTCTTAAGATGATTATTATCTGAATGTATAAATGTGATTACAGATGGGTTGCATTCATTTCTTCCATTCTGTTCTGATTTCTATTCCATTCTCCTGTCCTTTCAGCCCTTGCCACATTTAATCACATTTGCAAGTGTAATATTCATACTCGTTGTTTGATCAACAGTAACTCAAAGTACTTGGTAATACGAGACCAAAGAAAGAGACTTGAGAAATCTGTCACAATTGATCCATTTGGAAAATGAACCAATCATGATTACTTTCAGACAGACATTTTCTGACCAGTTTTCACCCACCTTACTTCAGTTTTATCAGGACCATTTTTCTCCAGTTTGTTTGTGAGAAAATAATATGAAAAAAATGTCAGTAGACATCCTAAAGTGAAGTAATTAACTACTACTTCTTACCTACTTTGAAGCCGAATGTAGAAGGAACTGGCTCTTTCTTAACAAAACCACATTACTGCTCCTTTCTCTCTGTGAGATTTCAGATAGTTATTATTCTATTATGCCTGGTTGTTTGGCTGGTCAGTATCCTTTGTATTCCTCTTCTTTTTTAAAAATTTGCTATTTCCTATCTTATGAGATCTGACTTCTAGGAATTCAGATACCTGATGATAACACGAAGATATTTTTCCATAATTTATCTGACAATCCAATTTACATTTATCTTGGTGTTCTCCACAACCTCTTCTATTTTTGTTCTTTTTAAAATTCCTCTGTTTCTGGCATTCACTTTCTTAGCCACCTGCTTTGATTTAGATCTGCCCCTCTTGCTAGAAGGGCAAGAGAATAGAAGCAAAGGTGTTGTCAAATGTTTAAACTCTCTTAAGTCTTGGAATGAATAAGGGGGAAAAAAAAGTTTATTAAAATAGCTGTCTTGCAGAAGGATCAAGATGATCCAGTTTAAGAAAACACTAATGAATTTTATGTATAACAGTATATGTTCCCTCATGGGATGACCTAAACCATCAGAAATTTCCCTTCTGGCCAAGAACAGTATGAGATTCCTGTAACAGAGAGTATACACTGAGAGGAAGGAGCCTGGACTTGTATACAACAACTCTTTGAAACCTGTGGTCTTTAGTAAGGGCTAGGATCCATCAAAAGCAGAAATTGGTTAAAGTTGACTGTTTTAGAGAACCGCTAAATTCACATGCAAAGGGAGCAAGAAGGAGACAAAGGAAGCAGAGTAGTGGGGTGGTCTGAGATTGAAGTCAAAGTGTTAAACTTTCTGTGGCCAGACACAGTTCACGTAAGGTCACAATTGCCTATCAATCTTCTCATTATTCTATCACTCTGTACTAATTGTCACATTTCAAACCTAATAGGCGTATTTGGGACTGGAGTGTTTTTCTTGCAGATGCTAATTCTCTCCTTTCCTCTGTATTCCTTATCCTCCATAAAACCTGTCTGATGTGACACTTCTGGTTTTCATAGAATCATAGAATGGTAGGGTTGGGAGGGACTTCTAGAGATCAACCACCCCGCAGAAGCAGGTTCACCTACATTAGGTCACACAGGAACACGTCCAGGTGGATCTTGAAGACCTCCAAGGAAGGAGACTTCACAACTCCTCTGGGCAGCTTGCTCTAGTGCTTCGTCATCC
>WBNH01003203.1:29280-81246 GCA_013401255.1 Urocolius indicus | reverse complement strand
CACATTGCTGGCTCATGGTTAGTTTATTATCAACCAGCACTCCAAGGTCTTTCTCTCTGCAGAGCTGCTCTCCAGTAGTGCGATCCCCAGCCTGTACTGGTGCATGAGGTTGTTCCTTCCCAGATGCAGGATTCTGCACTTGTACTTGTTGAACCTCATGAGGTTCCTCTCTGCCTCAAGCTGCTCGAGATCCCGCTGAATGGCAGCACAGCCTTCTGGGGAATCAGCCAGTCCTCTCAGTTTGGTGTCATCAAGGAACTTGCTGAGGGTACACTCTGTGTTCTCATCCAGGTCGTTGATGAAGATGTTGAACAAGACTGGCCTCGGAAGCGATCCTGGTTTTGACACAGCTATTCAACACAATCACAAAAAAAAGAGGAAGATACTATGTATCTGAAGACAGAAAATTTTGCAGTCTGAGACTACTTCCGTGCCCAGGAGTTTCTAGAAAGCAAGAGAACAGAACACAGGATGAGAAGCCTGCTGATGTGTGTCAATAATAAGAAGTTACGAAGACATGTCCTGGGAAAGCCAGTGTAACATCAATAGCAGATGAGATAGAGGAAAAAAAAAGCAAAATTAATACAGAATTTTGAAAGAATAAGTGAGTAAAAGATAATATAATTAATTAATACTAGTCATCAAAATTTTAAAGAAAATGTATCCCATAAAATTTAAATAGTTGACGATTTTTCAAGGGTGGCTAATTAAGCTAACAACAAAGATATATCTGTTGAGATTTATGATGTTTGACACTTTGTTGCATAGCGTTTTGTTTAAAATATTATCTCCACACAATATCAATAAGGTATATGTTGGGAAAACTAAGAACAGGGTAAGTAAAAAACCTGCAAGATGGTTTATCAATGGGAAACCATGATGGAGAGAGGATGCTTTTTAGTAGCGTTCTCCACAGGCTGTTGGTAAGTCTGTTGCTATTACATATTTCTAAAAGGCAGTTTTTAATCACTGTTGGTAATATTTGCAGATAAGACCAAGTCTGTCAGCATGCTAAATAATGTAAAGACTGGAGCAACAGTCCACAGCTATACACATTGCTCAGCAACATCATTCCAGAAAAGTTTATATAGTCAATGATGAGAGATGGTGGGGAGGAGGATTCTCAGGGCTTACTCAGCATGTGAATCAATCAACATGGGCAGTGTCATGTCAGGAAAGGGACTGCAACCTCTGCAGAGACTCAGCAAACAAATAGGGCAGGGAGATAAGTCTTTGTTGAAAGACATGCTTTTTTCCTTTCACTGCCACCTAAAAGCTTGCATGTGACTTTTATATCTTTTCCACAGGAGGATTCTTGTTTGCCTAGGTTGACTCTAACACCTATACTTTTGACTCCTGTCAGAGCAGTCTTATAATAATTACCTGAGTTCCCAGGAAAATAGTGATGACAGATTCCCTGGAGGCCTTGAAGGAAAGATCCACTTTATCTAATTTAGGTGATTAAATTTAGTCAGTCAAAAGCTCTCCTTGGAGGCTTCCAGTGAGCTGTGCCTATTTCTACTGACCATGTTGAAAAATTCAGCAATTCTTTTGGAAGGAAATTGACACTGAGTCAGATAAACTGGATCATATTCCCTGTGAAGGCATTTGGCCTGAAAAAATCCTGTCTCTACTGATAGTGATCTGGACTGTTCATTCACAGGTATTTTATTAAGCAGACTTTCTTGCTATTAAATTTGATAAATTAGTCCAGTGCAACAAAAACCTGATGCCACACATAATAATGACCTTTATATAGTGCAAATACTGTGACAAGTGTCCAGAGCTTTCACTAAGACTGAGACAAGTCCTGAATTAAATTCTTACCCTGACAGGAATTTCCAGCATGAAAATTTAATTTCCATCTGGTGTAAATGGGGATAGAATCCCTGAGTTCCTAGTTTTAAGGATAAATAACAGTCCTACCTTTTTCCAGCTGTATGCTTTTCTTTCCTCTTTGCCTATCTCTCAGTTCCAGTCATTCATAATCCACTCTTCTATTTTTCTGTTTTATAGTCATCCCACAGGAGTAATGTGGAACATAATCAATCAGTATTTGGAGCATCTGAGGGTATCAGGTGGAAGGAAGTGTATAAATGCAAATTATTACTATTCCTCTTACAGTGCTGCCAAGTGACCTGCAAACAGAATCAGGCCCCATATATTCACATCTAGAAAGTCACATCTTGTGAAAGCAGCCAGAAGATAAAACCTGAGGGAGTGCAGGAAGATAGAAGTTTGATAAAATATAGGAAGAGATGTTTAGGGACTGTTTATGAGTTTAAGAGTGAATCTTTGTTTTGCCACAGATTTTTGCCCAGTTTTACTTCTAACACTATCTAAAATACTTACATGTGGAGTATAGCCTGTGTTGCCTATATTGTTCATAATGTAGTAACCCAGTCTTTCTGGGCTCCTCTTACAGTGTTATCTAATACAGTTTTTGTGGTTCAGTGCACATGACCATTATTAATCACCCACTTAATGACAAATAGATCTCATACAGTGAGAGAAATTATTCCCAAGCATTTCTCTTCATTGACTATACATTGTCTGGGGTAGCTCCAGACAACTGTCTCAGATATAGGCATCTATATTTGATTAGGCAAATCCCATCCTGTAATTACCTCTGTCAGTAGATTGAATGGTACCAAGGAACATTCCCAAGCACTGGAATGCAATCATCTATGTTCTTCAATTTTTAGAGTAGCACCTGGATTGATTTTAGCCCAAAACAACTAGCTCTTCCCAATGTATTCCTGAGTGTGGATCAGGATCCAGCACCAGCCAGGGACCATTCTGAGCTGTCGATTTGGATGCAGCTACTCTGTTCCAGAGACTGATATACTTTAATGCCATGGACACAGTCAGTCTGTGCCAGCTGGCCCCAGGGCTAGAAAATCGGCCTTGGCACTGCTTAGTTTACAAGAATAGTCATACCCACAGCTCAACACCCATCACAACTGTGGCTGGGAATGTTCAGTGGTTCACCAAAATAGACCTGCCGATCTCAAGATGACAGGAACTCTACAGTCCTGCTAAGCCATTTGAGCAGCATCCTATAAGAACGAGGTATAGGCAGGAACAGGACCAGGTCAGCTCCAGGCAGCATTCAAATACTTCACAGTCCTGTTGCCACTGTCACACTAGTTTTGGGTTGTCAGGTCTTTTTTGTTTTGCTTTTGCCTTGTTGGGGGTTTTCTTTCTCTGTTTTTGGATTTTGTTGTTTCTTTTTTTTTATTCTACATTACATTTTAAAAGATGAGAGAATGCCAAGGAAACTGACAGGAGTGCTTGCCAAGCCGCTGTTCATCATTTATCAGCAGTCCTGGCTGACTGGAGAGGTCCTATCTGACTGGAAGCCAGACAATATAACACCCATATACAAGAAGGGATGGAAAGATGATCCAGGAGATTAAAGGCCTGTCAGTTTGACTTCAGGGGCCAGGAAGCTGATGGAGCAGATCATTCTAAGTTCTATTATGCAGCACATGCAGGACAATCAGGTGATCAGTCCCAGTCAGCATGGGTTTATGAAGAACACATCTTGTTTAACAAACCTGATCTCCTTCTATGACTGGGTGATGCGTTTGTTGGATGAAGGAAAGGCTGTGGATGTTGCCTACTTTGACTTTAGTAAGGCATTTGACACTGTTTCCCACGGGGTTCTCTTAGGGAAATTGACTGTTCTTGGCTTGAACAGGCATACACTTTCCTGGGTGAAAAACTAGTTAGATGGTCAAGTCCAAAGACTCATGGTCTGTGGAGTTAAATCCAGTTGATGGCCAGTCACGAGTGGTGTCTCTCAGAGCTCAGTACTGGTGCCATTCCTGTTTAACATCTTTATTAATGATCTGGATGAGAGGACAGAATGTACCCTCAGTAAGTTTGCAGATGCCACCAAACTGGGTGGAAGTGCCAATCTGCTTGAGGGTACAGAAGCTTTACAGAGAGATCTAGGCAGGCTGGATGACTGGTTCAAAGTAATTTCCATGAGTTTCAATAAGATCAAGTGCCAGGTGCTACACTTGGGCCACAACAACCCCCAGCAGTGCTACAGGCCTAGGGAGGAGTGACTGGAAAGCTGCCAGGCAGAGAGAGGCTTGGGAGTGTTGGTTGACAGAGGCTGAACATGAGTCAGCAGTGTGCCCAGGTGGCCAAAAAGGCCAATGGCCTCCTGGATCAGGAACAATGTTGTCAGCAGGAGGAGGGAGGTGATCATTCCCCTACACTTGGCTTTGGTGAGGCTACACCCCAAATCTTGTGTCCAGTTTTAAGCCCCTCTCTACAAGAAGGACACTGAGGTGCTGGAGAGGATCAAGAGGCAGGCTACTAAGCTAGTAAAGGATTTGGAGCACGTTTCATATGAGGAATGACTTAAGGGATCTGGTGCTGTTTAGCCTGGAGAAAAGAAGGCTCAGGGGAGGCCTTATGGCTTTCTGCAACTACCTGAAAGGAAGCTGTAGCGAGGCAGGGGTTGGTCTGTTCTCTCTAGTAACAAGCAATAGTACAAGAGGAACAGCCTCAAGTTGCACCAGGGGAGGTTCAGAGTGGACATGAGGAGGAATTTCTTTACTGACGGTGTTGTCAGGCATTGGAATGGGCTGCCCATGGAGGTTCTTGAGTCATCGTCACTGTTTAAGAGAGTTTAAGGTGTTTAAGAGATAGTTGGATGTTGCACTTAGGGAAATGGTCTAGTGGTTGATAAGGCTGGAACAAAGGCTGGACTTAATGATCTTAAAGGTATCTTTCAGCTGAAACAATTCTATGATTCTATGATTCGATGGACTGAGATACTTCGCCTGGACTAATGACGGTGTACAGTTGCACTTTGTTAAACACATCATCTGATTACTTTTTATAAATATCTTAAGGTAATGTAACTTTAAGTGATAATAAAGTGCTTTGTCTTTAAACTCTTTTCCTAGATAATAAATTCATTAGTTTTCATGCTCCTTTTTACCTCTTGTAGAAATGCCCATGTCCTTCACGTCATTAAACAGCCAACACTACCACTAGGTGAGATTTATTGCATGTGTCCTGATTTCATGTCGGTCTGAGGAAATAAAGTCCTGAAGTTGACTGCACTTTACTCCTTCCCGTATCTTTCAGCTGAAACAACTCTTGCTGCATTCAGTCCCGTCCTCATAGGACTCACAGCAAAGGCTATCTCAGGTGATCTCTGAAAAGGCAGCCTGAAGCTGACAAAATTAGCACAAGTAGACTGCAATAAAGGAGAAGCAAGAAGCCTTAGGAAGACATTTTATGAAGGTGTTGTCTTCTACAAGACCTGTAGTACCGCTATTCCATTCTGAACCCAGTTTTGTAAAAAGAAAATAAGACTGCTATATGGCACAACTCAGATTCAGGCTAAATAACAACACTACCCTCCATTCTCAATAAGGAGATGAAATAATTCAAGGCAAGTATCCAAGATGTTGTCAGACCAAGGATTAATGCCATCTATTTTCTTACTGGAATTCCTGTGCTAGGAGTGTCTTTTCCAGCTTGCTTTGGATCTGTAGCATAAAAAATACATTGCAGTAGCTTTGCCATTCATCTTGAAAACTCAGAAGATAGATACGGTCTCTGTATAAAGCCCTTAAGAGGATGCAGGTAGCAGATATAATTTACAGTTCTGAAGATCTCCGCCTAGAGACAGGCTATAGCACACACATTTTGTTTCAAAGTACTTTTTTAAATAGGCAGGGGCATGAAAATAAAGACATATGGTAATGGAAGACATGAATATTCATTGTTAGACTTTTATGATCATAGGAAGCACAGTAACAAGAGTTGAAAAGATGGGGTTTAATTTTTGCAGAAGTGATAAAGAGAAACACATGTGGGAGTGTATTTGATTTTTTTTACTCATTTGAGATAGATTCCTCAGTCATTTTCATTTTTTGCATCTGAATCAATATTTTCTCTCTCAAAAAAAAAAAGACCCAAACCACAATTTAACCTCCCCACCCACAAAAACCTATTACTTAGCTGCTCACAGCTATCTTTGCAGTCTTCTTCCATCATTTTATTTTTTCAGTCCTCTCAAGAAATATAATACATTAGTATTACACATTTTATAGTGCTCTTACTTGTCACAGATCTCACCACTCCTTGCCAACACAGAAGGCTTTTATCAGGTAACACTGTGAATTAGCTGTACTTGCTTAGAAAATTGCAAATATATTTTTTCAACCAGAAAAAAACCTCTACCCTAAAGTGGAGCAGAACCTTTTTATTTCCAACAAAGCTTGAAATCTGTGGTGAAAAAATGATATTTAAGAAACTGCAGAATTAAATCAGAAAAAAAGAAACTATATTTTTCATTTGTTCCTAAAAGTTTGATTTTTGAATTGGCAGTTTTTCTTTTCAAAACTAAAACAACATATTTGTTTGTAGGAGAGACAAAACAATTTGCTAAATCTAGAATAAAACAGTGGGTTTATGCCCAATACTTTTCAAAATCTGCTTTTCACATGTGAATTAACTCTTTGAAAACCTTGGCTTGGAAATCTTACATGAGCAGTATTTTAGCAACTTCACCAACTATGTTGCAGTTGTTTAAGGAAATGACAACTAATGGGAGAATAAAACTTTTATAATAAAGCTGAACATTTGAAAATATATCAATAAATAAAAGATCTGACACCTGCTTCCTCCCACACAAGATTTTTCAAAGACTCTTTAGCATCTACTCCTCTTGTATTGCGACTACAGCGTCTCATGTCCATGGTTTTCATCATGCTACAGCTGCCCAATTCATAGAATCATAGAATGGTAGGGTTGGAAGGGACCTCCAGAGATCATCTAGTCCAACCTCCCTGCAGAATTGTCCATGCTTTTCATCAGTCTCAAGTGTTTCTGTTTAAAATCTCCAAAGATAAGGGATACAGTTTCTATGGAGCCTGACATTCTCCCTAAAAGACACAAGACACCTCACTGTTTCATACCACCCTTTTGCACCACAGTTTTCTCGATTATTTGCAAAACCATCACATTGTACAAAACTAAATCAGTAAATTCAAACACAGTAATCACGGTTGTGTCTTTTCCCCCTAAGGGTCATCCCAGCTCTTACATCCTTTCTACAGTGCTCTCATCCCCCTGGACCATGCATAGACCTCCTCCGTCTCTCCCTTTCCACTCCTGCCTTCCCTGGCTCCTGTGTAGTGTTGGCCCTGCTGTTTGAGGAAGCTCAGAACTTAACTGAGAATTGCTAAAGGATTTTCTATTAAAATCCACATTTCTAAAACTGAACTTTATATTACACTCAAGCTTTTCTTTCGTGTTTGAAGCACAAAATCATATAAGTGTATGAACTGCTGGTCAATGTGAAGCCTATTTTATTTGTTCTTACACATACAGCCTCATTGGCTACTCTGTTCTTCTGGTTTTTTTCACTATATAATGCCTTTTTGTACCATGAATTTTTACTGTATCCACCCAGCTACTAAACCATAACAACGTAAAATCACTTTGTCAATAGGACTGTTTGTAGCTTTACTTGCTTGTGAATCAACATATGGCAATCTGGCTCTCGGGTATTCAACTCTACCTTCTCTAGTACCTGATCAGTGCACCTATGTCAGCCCCTTGAGCCCATTGATAATTCTTATTTGAACTATCAAAAAGTTTACTATGTCTCAGTAACCCTTCATGCTGAATAGAGTGCTCCGAGGCAGTCACATCAGAATAATACAAATGGACAGTGTTCCCTCAGTGTTCCCACATTGTTCTTTCCCTGTTTTAGGCTATCTCGACAAGTAAATTTGCATTGTTTGGACTTTCTGCTGTGCATTTTTCTTTCCAAAACCACGTCTCTCTTATCATGTGCTGTAATCTCATCTTTTTTTTTTGTGCCAAACCCTCTCTTCACAAATTTGTCTTCTTCCTGGGAGTAAGAAACTGATTGTTTTCCATAGATACAGCTGCATTTTTTCCAAGCTCGATCTTGCTTCATATATTTCTCAGTGTTTCAAAACTCTTTGTGGTTTGTTATTTCTCTGGGCTCCAGACTCTAAACTATCATTCAGTTCCCCTAGCTAACAGGAATGTTAGTTGTGGATCTTCAAAGAGGATTCATTGGGTGATATCAGGGAGGGTATAAATATCAGCATATCCCAATGTTGTTCTCAGAAGAGATGATGATGCTCTCCTTGTTTCTGGGACATACTTCAAACTGACTTTTTAGAGCCTCTATGGATTTTTCCATTTGAGATGACCGATGTAAAGCATTGGTCACTTTATCATTCACAGTGCCTGTGGGGCCGCTGATGCCAGATTACCCTTTGTTACTATGTACTCGAAGACAAGGGCAAGACCTTTGGCAATGTGGCTTCATTGTCCTGCTCAGGAAGAAAGCAATGTGTGCTTAGTCACAGCTTTCATTACACGTTTCCTTGCCCTCTCTTTGTGTGGTCTGTGCTTCAGCAGTGCTGTGCCTGAGTACTCCACTGCAGCATCCTGGCAGACATGCATTGTCCAAGACCAGAAGCTGCAGAAAAGAAGACAATCTTTGCCATAACTCATTTAGTCACTAGAGGGACCTGCTTTTCTTAGGGTGGTCCAGACTGCTTTTACTGTGTTCCTGAACTCTTGCTGTGGTCAATAGGAAGGTCTCACCCACCTTCTGAGCAATAATCAGCTCTGTGGAGGGTTTACTAGGCCAGGCCTTGGCAATTGCGGATTTCCCTCTGCCAGATCAGGTACCAACACCACAGAAGCCACTTAGGCAATGTGTACCAAGAACCCAAAGGCTTGAGGTCGAACTTCTGTGACCCACACCAAAGCTATCAGCATGGCAATGCTAATGTTTCTCTGCCAGAAGCACTCATAGCTTAAATATGGTAACATTCTCTGCCAAAGGCTATGATAAACTTCAATATAAAGAAATGAAGAATCAGGTTCTGACTTCTCACTCAAGGTCTCACTTATGTATCTAAGTACAAAGGCTCAATAAGACCTTTACATTTAGACTTTATTCACTGGAAGCACTCAACCATCAGCCTAAGTACATCATAAAACAGACAAAATGCTGTAATTTGTACCAGTCGAGCTTAGCATTACCTGGGGTTGTAAAGGCAAATTTCCATCATGGGCAGTACTTTAAGATTAGCAAACAGGAGGCTGATAGGGTCTTTTCTACAGAATTTCCCACCTTCAACCTCTCCATCTTCTTGCCTGTGAGAACTCAAGCCCATATTTACAAGGGCCTCCAGATCAGCAGTATCAAGGCCACTAAATAAAAGCAGCCAGAATTTGAAAGGTGTGATGTGCTTGCAGCACCCATTCCAGTACCTAAAAATTAAGCCAGTTTTGCCAAGGCAGTTGTGAATTTTTGCCACTGATTTCAGTCACGTAGATTTCCAGCCCAATGCTCACAGTCTTTCTGATGCATCCCTTAGAAGAGTTTCCCATTTCCACACTTCTGTAGGACCTCATGCTCCCAAATTGAATCAGTGGCTGTGTGACCTAATGCAAGCCCTCCAAAGCCCTCAAAAATGTGCTCCTGCTTTGTACATCCTGTTCATCCACACAGTAGCGTGTGTGTGTGTGTGTGTGTGTGTGTGTGTGTGTGTGTGTGTGTAGGGGTGTCAACATGAAAGAGATTGCTGAATACACTGCTATCGTCCAAAATGCTGATAATTACTTCAAGCTGAGTATGGCCTGATGTTTGTTTAGTCTTGGATGAGGCAGAATCTGCTGACAGTCTTGAGCTCCCCAGTTTCCACTCTCTCACCTTCTGTTCTGGTTTATTATGGAAGAACCTTGCTCTCTCAGACTTTGCACAACGTCCTTGGTCTCGTCCTAAAATAAATCAATTTCTGCTTCACAATGCTGGCTAAAATACAGTGGAGGGGGCGACACCTAGTAGAGATCTGCATTTTTCGAGGTTTGTTTTTTTTTTTTTTTTTAATTATATTTTGGTGATTTAGACTTATGAGTTAACGGTAAAATCCCGCAAAGCAAAACTTTCTTTTCTATTTTCNGAGCTCCCCAGTTTCCACTCTCTCACCTTCTGTTCTGGTTTATTATGGAAGAACCTTGCTCTCTCAGACTTTGCACAACGTCCTTGGTCTCGTCCTAAAATAAATCAATTTCTGCTTCACAATGCTGGCTAAAATACAGTGGAGGGGGCGACACCTAGTAGAGATCTGCATTTTTCGAGGTTTGTTTTTTTTTTTTTTTTTAATTATATTTTGGTGATTTAGACTTATGAGTTAACTGTAAAAGTCCTGCAAAGCAAACATGTCTTTTCTCCTGTCTTACCTGCAAGGGGCTGTCTGGTCTTCTAGGACTGGATCTGCTGTCCCAAGCAGTCCTGGCTGAAGCTCCTGGAGGAGCTTTGCTGCTGGGAGAGTTGGTGAGCAGCTCTCTGCCTGCAAATGCATGCATTTCTGTGCTGCTCTCCTTTGGTCCTAGGAGCTGCAGAATTTTTCTCCTCTTATGTAATGGTCTGCTGGTGTCTTTGCTTGGAAAACCTCTTTTTTCAGCTGAAGGGTGTCAGGAGCCCTGTCCTGCTTCTCTTAGGTCACTGCTGGCCGGGGGAGGAGGAGAGGTGCCAGGCTGCCGGGCAGCAGAAGGGAGAAGCTCACTCCCCCTTTCTCCCCTTGCCCCAAGCCTTTCCCAGAGTCACTCTGCCCCTTGCAGGACCACGCGGCAGCTCCGCCTGGGCGACCTGGGGCTGCAGATGAGGGAAAGGGGGGAGGTGGCAATTTGGGATGGGAGCTTTCCCTGGAGTGGTGCACGTGTGTCCTCTCAAAAGCCCCATCGCGACTGGGGCAGAGCTGGCTGCGGCGCAGGGAAGAAGGGGAAATGCAGCAGCGTGGGACCAGGGGATGGGGTCGGGGGATGTTAAAATGCAGCATCATCCTCCCTCCCCGGCAAATTCTGTGCGTGGAGAGTGTGGAGGGGATGGAGGGACAAAAGAGCAGCGGTGGTTTGCAGCGAGGGGGAGGGAGAGGGGAAGCTGCCGGCAGTCGCTGCACCGCCCCGGAGGAGCGAAGCCGGACGCGGAGCTGCGCGGAGCGGCGGCGGGCGCGGAGCGGGCACTGCGGAGCCGGCAGCTCCCGGTGCAGCGCCCGAGCCTCGCCGGGGAAAGGGGGGCAGCGGGCGGGGAGAGAGGGGCGATGCTAGTTGGCTAGGGAGGAGGGACGGGGTGGGTGGGGGGAGGAGAAAAGAGAACCAAAAAAAAAAAGCAAGGACCCCCTCCTCCTCCTCCCTCCTCTGCCCGGTCCCTTCCACCCCCGGCACACACACACATACACACACGCGCGCACACACACACACCCCATTGATCAATATTTGGCTGTCTTGCTGCAACTTGCTGCAGTCTTTTAAAGGAGTAGTAGAGAGAGAGGGAGAGAGAAAGAGAAACTGACAGGAAGGGGTAAGGAGCTACACATGTCACATGTGCTTTCTAAGACGGCCAGGAGCATCTGCAGGCTGGATCTGGTGGAGGATGCTGCGGCAGGTGATACACAGAGGGCTCCAGTCGTTTTTCTACAAGCTGGGCTTATTCGTGAGCAGGCATCCGGTGTTTTTCCTCACTGTGCCCGCAGTCCTGACCATCATCTTCGGCTTCAGCCTGCTCAACCGCTTCCAGCCTGACACTGACCTGGAGAGCCTGGTAGCCCCCAGCCACAGCCTGGCCAAGATCGAGAGGAGCTTAGCCAGCAGCCTTTTCTCCCTCGATCAATCCAAAAGCCAGCTGTATTCGGACTTGCACACCCCGGGGAGGTATGGCAGGGTGATTCTCCTCTCCAAACCTGGAGGCAATATTTTGCATCAGGCTGATGTGATCCTGCAGATCCACCGAGCCGTGCTGGAAATGAAGGTGAACTACAAAGGCTATAATTATACTTTTTCCCATCTGTGTGTGTTGAGAAATCAGGATAAGAAATGCGTGCTGGATGATATTATTTCAGTGCTAGAGGATCTGAGGCAGGCTGCCCTCTCCAATAAGACAACAGCCAGGGTGCAAGTGAGCTATCCCAACACTAAATTAAAGGTATGCTCTTACTGCATGCTTTTGCCAATTAAAGAGGCAGCACTTCATTTCTTGTCCTAAACAGCAAAAAAGAAATATAATCATCTCTATCTCTCTCCATCTAAATGTGTGTGATCTGGGCTTTCCTCGGGAAGCAGCTGAAACTGGTGCCTTGCTATTGTTCTGTGTCAGGAGGGAGGGTGGGGGTACTGTAAGCTAAGGAAGCAAGAGAAGCAGAGAGTGAAGAATAGCTTCTGGACTGGGAGACTTTGCAATGCTTTGAAGGGTTAATACATCTGGAAAAAAACGACAGGAGGTCGATGGGGGGTTGAGAGCTGGAGTTTCACCACAACCTTTTCCAGCTCCACTGCCATGGTGGGATAATGTATCTTTAATAGGGCCAGAAAGACTTTCCTCAAATGCACAGTGAGCTCCTGCATCTCCTTGCCTCTGCAAATGCCATAGCAGCAGCAGGACGTTTGGGCCAGAAGCAATTTCAGGTGTTATGCCTTCTTTTTCTTTACCTGCATGCAAAGAAGGGGAAGGGAGGTGGGTTGGTTTTGATTTTTTTTTCCCTCTTGGTATGAAAATAATTAACTCTGCCTGTGGGGGATGGGCGAGAATTTTGGGATATATCCCCTCAGCTAGAGCCTGCCCAGCAAAAGTAAAACAAAGTAAAAGGTGATAAAAGTTTCAATCCTTCCAATTAAAAGAATAAACAATTGAGCACAAATGATCTCAGAAGTATTTCCTTGGCACACAAGCACTCATCTGCTTTCCGTCTCATCTGGAGAAATCCAGTTCACCAGGACTCGCTATGAGCAAAGAAGGTGCAAAGTTTGCAGGTGGCTGCTGAAAGAAGTTTCTGGGAATTACAGTGTATCTGTATGCTCCCCCAGGTATTGCACCAGAGTGTAGCACACTCCCTAGCACACCAGTTACTCATGGCTCAGGTCAAAGGGAAGAGAATACAGTGCTGCTTGTAAACCAGAGAGGCTCTTTGGGGTGACTTGTCCCGTTTTTCAGGAAGAACCTCGGGTAGAAGGGAGATAGTGCTCTTCAAGTACTGGTCGGATCCTGAAGTTATCATTTATTTCTTCATGTTCATTTACCAGGAAAAAAAAAAAAAAAAAACAAAAACAAACAAACAAGTAAAGCCAATCCTTGCCCAAAAAATTGAGGCAGAGATGTAAATTCATTTTGTTGGTCTTTTTGTTTCTGTAAAAAGACCAGGTGGGATAGTTGAGATTTGGTCTCATTGCTCTAGATGTTACAGTAATTGCTTTGTGCAAAGTTGTGGCTGTTTTGAGTTGAGTGTGTGGAAAGGAAAAAGTGTCCTTGCTGCTGCTGCTGTAAAGTCCCAAGTGCAAAAAATGCTCATAAATATTATGATTTAAATATCCCTGTACAAATTTACTCTTTTGGTTTGCTGTGAAGGCAATCTTGCTGTTGCAGAATTAAAGTACTTTCTTTCAATTTTGCTTGTTTTTAAAGTAGAGGTTAAGCTAGTTCAGTCTAGATTAACATAATTCTAAACTAGCTTTATAAAGAAACAGTCATTGTATTTTCTCAATCCAGATTAATTTTCTTGTGTAGAGAAACTTGACAAAACTAGGATGCAATGTGGATTTTTAATAGGAGTACATCTACAGCTCCTCCTTTTTTAAAGATAAAAGCAAAAGCAAAGAAAATTACCTGTTCTGGATTAGAGATTTATTGGAATAAGTGACCAGTAGGCAATTCACACAGAGAAAGGTTTTCCCTGACACCTGACTCTGAGCACTACTGAATATCACCGTGACACCTCTAGTCTTCCAAGTTGTTCTGTATCATCTTTCAGATGAGAGAATAAATGCCCTTAAGTACCTATATTTAAAGTTGGACAGAGCAGGCAACTTTTTACCCACTTCTTAGTGAAGGGAGGTAAAGCCACCAAAATCTGTGACTGCACTTCAGAGAAAAGTTTTCTTTTCCTATTGTAGTAAGGACTCTGCTGTGGGACAATAGTCAGCCTTGAACCTGATCAGTTCTTCAGCTGTAGCCTGTCCTCAGAGACTCACCTCCTTTAGTCTCCTGGGCTCCAACTGCCGGGAATAAATTACTGCTTTGTATAGATTGATTGACCAAGTCATCTCTGTTGTCCTGTCTACCAAAGGTTAGGAAGTTGTAGGCAAATATCTTTTGCTCTCCTTTAAGTCATGGCCAAAATCTAGGTTTGATGTGGGTTCCTAGGCTATTTACTGACCTCTGTCTTGCTGCACCTCTGAACAAAGACTGTTAGAAATCCATGTCTGTGTTACTTGTTTTGGGGTGTCTAGATGCGTTTAACCATAAATATCTTGGATGCTGCATCCACTGAGGTAGATAAATCTCTGAATGCTCAGCAAAGAGAAACAACTCCTGAAGCTTTTTTATTTCTTTTTACTTGAGGTGTGG
This sequence comes from Urocolius indicus, assembly GCA_013401255.1. Lineage (NCBI taxonomy): Eukaryota > Metazoa > Chordata > Aves > Coliiformes > Coliidae > Urocolius > Urocolius indicus. The sequence goes on along the minus strand of WBNH01003203.1, from coordinate 66,818 downwards.
CATGAAGGAGCAGTTAGGGATAGACCTTACAGGAGTGCAGATAGAAGGATGAAATCTGCTTGCCATATTTGGTGTGCATCAGAGTTCATCACACTCACTGATCTATGTCCTTGGGAGATTTCGCAGCTAAACTTTCCTGCACCATAAGGACTCACTAGGATATTCTAGGTTGCCTCACTTTCTCAAAAGACACATTGCTTGGTTAATAACAGTAGACTTTGATCTGTCTTGTTCTTTTAATAATGGTGTCAGGTTGAATAACATTCATCTGGGAGCAATATGGTAGGTTTAAAAACTGTGAAGGTGTCCCAGATATATTAACCTGCAGCTGGCATGTGTCAAGTGTCAATCTGTAGTGTTTTGGGAACTGCAATGACAATGTTGTTCCTCTCCTGCTCCATCTGTAGGTTTTCTTTCCCCAAGCCTTGTAAGAAGCTTTCACTTTGTTCCTCTTCTCATGTCCTGCAGGAGGCCAAATTGTTTCTACTCTCTCAGGTGAGGCTTCCTGAACAGTGGCTGTGAGTCACCTCTTGTCGGGTCATTTATGGGAACTTCATAGGAGTCGAACAAGCAAGTTACAGTAAACTGCTCCTGTTATGAAATAGCTGTTGTTGGACTGCAAAATGTAATGAAGCTGAAGGGCTTTCCTACTTGTTGTAGTGTTGGAACAGCCTATAGCCTTGAATATATCTATCTTCACTGCCCCTTTGTAAGTCAGGAAGTCTTCCTTCTTCCACTTGCTGGAACAGAGAGATAGCGCTCACATCCAGCGTGCAGAGTGTAATGTGGTTTCAAACGCCTGAGATGGATTTAAAATCCTCTCTGGCAACTCAAGGGTCATTTTAGGCTACTTACTATTCTGAAAGGCTGGAGGAACCAAGCTATAGGAAAACGCCTGCTCCCATTGCTTTGGGGATGCTGATAGCCTGTTCACAGTTATTGCTATGCTATGCTGCAGTCTGCAGCCCAGCCAGGAGAGTGACTTGCCCAAGGTCATCCAGATAGACCATGGCAGAGGAAGAAAATAAAGTTGAATGTGTGAAGTCTCGATGAAGACTATTGAGATACATCCTGGAGCAAGATTGCTCATGCTTTCCTCAGCTCAGGACAAAAACCTCCGATGTTCCTGTGCTTGAGGTCTGGATTGTGCCCTAACCTCGTATACTGAGTACATCTACACTAAGCACTGATCATCAGCCATCAGACTGTTAAATTGCAAGTTTTGACAAATGCCAGAATCATTTTTGTCAGTTAAAGACTTCCAGGACAGTGCTTGGGCATGACTTGTGAGATAGCATGTGAAAAGGCACATTCCTGTTTAGAAATATCTACTTTATTCTGGGGATAACAGTGTGTATCTGCTTGGATGTGTCGTACTCCTGCCCGCAGGGTCAGAGTATGGTCTGAGGCACATTTTTGTTATTAGTATAGATGGAACTATTTACTACATGGGATTACTTTTTGCGTACTATCAGATATGAGGAAACAGGTTGGGTTTTGACCCTTATTTGCCAGTAAACCCAGCAAATTTGCTGTCATCAGGAAAAAAGGAAAAAAAAACCCACTATGAAGAATGAAAATTATTTCTGAACACAGTCCTTATCCTGAGGAGAAAAAAATCCCAAAACATTAAATTATTTTTTCAGGTATTTTACTGTTTCTTTTCAAGCTTATTTGTTAGTTTGTCTAAGAAAAGATAACTTAGAACTCATGAATATGGTAACTGTTGGTTAAAAAGAGCCTTTGTAAACAGATTGTTTTTTGTAATACCACCTTCAATTAATTAAGTCAGTCATTTATGAACACTAGTCTAAATAGCAGCCAAAAAAACCAGATATCTCTATTACCATGTTTGTGATAAACACACTAGATGGATGTTGAATCCTTTATTAAGTAGAAAAGTTACTCGCATTCACTTAGCATCTTCAAACCTGTAATTGTAAATTTGCTACTGGCCAGATTCTGATTTTTTCTCACACTAACAGCTGTACTTTTAAATGAATCTTACTCTAATTGCATTCACGGAATCTTTCCCACTGCTCTAAGATTAATCCTTCCTTAGATGTCCTTGCAGGATGGGTCACCTCCACGTGTCAAAGAGGATGTAAAACCAGAGCCCACCTACATCAGAGTAGACATCTGTGTATCAATAGTATCCACAAACTGATTATTCCTTCAGTAAAACTGGTTCCAGTAGAAGGGTAGTCTGACTCCAAGGACCAGATGCTTCCTCGGAGGCAACATGGCTCTGTATCCATTTGTGATACCATCCATCCCAATTCAAGCCTGCGACTGAGGATCCTGTGAAATGATCTGAAGATGGCAAAAGCTGATAAGCCAAAGCAAAATAATAAAAAAGGAGCAGGGAAAAGATCAGAAGAGTAAGGCTGGAAGCTGTAGATAGTTTTCATCTTAGTTTCTTGGATCGGGACACGATTGAGCAGGCTGAGCTCAGAGTAACTGCTCAGGAGAATGAAATCAAGTGGAAACTGTTTGAAGGGAAGAAGCCTCTTCTGGCTCACAGTTTGGGAAACTTCTGTGGAAAAAAAAAAAAAGATAAAAGAACCAATCCTCTTACTCTTCCACCTGTGTTTCTGTACTGCCTGGCAGGACTAGGAAGGGCTTCTCACTCTCCTCTTCAGGAGGGGCTGGCAGAGCTGATATCTGTGGCAGTTTATCATTGCCCTTGCAGGAAGATGTCAAATGACTCTGCAGCTATCAGCCCATGAGGACATGATCAGACAGCCTTCCTGCTCTGCATGGGTAAGAAATGAAATGTTTTCTTGCATTTTTTTTTAAAATCCTCCACTTTCTCCTCTACTTAATACATTAGAGAAGGTCTCTTTCTTGGTACTGATAGAACAAGTATTAAGACAACTCTCTTGCCTGAAAGGAAGACCAGACTGTGAACCCTGACTACACCAGGAACATGAAATCAGGTTAACCTATACCAGGACAAGCTATCCCAACATAAACAAACAGCAGAAAGGCAGCTGAAACCTATAAAAGCAAGGATGCGGATTAGGATGCTCTTTTTTTGTATTACTGTTTTTCAGTTTTTCACTTAACTTCCCTTATCACTCTCTTCAGGAAATTCCACCTTTACCTCACCAGGACTGTAGACAGCAGACTTCTTGGGTGTTGGGCTCATTCCTTCCCATTTAGCAGTTGAGAGCAGTGGCTGTGTTCAAGATTGCAAAGAAAATATTCTCCATTGACCTTTCAGATGATCTTGGTCAGCTGTTTCATGCCTTTCCCTCCCAGCTATTCGACTTTTATTTTTGTCAGCACTTGCTGGAGGACATGGCCTTTTATGCAGTGCCAGGCCTTCTGGAGACCTTGCCATGATGTGAATAATAATAAAGAAGCAATTATAAGGTTGTTTGGGTAGAGAGAAAAGGAAGATGCAATTTTAAGTCCCTTCAGTTAGTAGTGACTGCTCATCACTGTGGATCTGGAATGAATGTCAACTTCTTGCTAAAGGTAGAAAGTCCAATAGTACTTCAGTGTCTTCCTTCAATAGCTACTTCTCTGTGGAAAAAGAAAAAAAGCAATGATTTTTTTTCCCTTTACTAACTATTCAGCTAATGCTTGGCAGTGTTTCTACACTGGCATTACATCTTCTAATTTCAATTATCCCTATGCCTTTCCAAAATGTTTTTGGAACCCCTTACTGTACTGTCTGTGTGAGCTATTAGAGGGCTTTGAACTTCTCCCACCAGATTTACAATGGATGAATATTCTTGCTATCTGTAACAAGAATTAAAACATATTCAGATGCTGCCATACTTGCAAGGTGAGAGAATACAACTGATGAGCCTTAGTAAAGGAAATGTGTCATTTTCCCACTCAGAGAACGATGCTTTTACACTGAGGAGACCCTTAAAACAACATTAACTGACTAAATATAAATCTTCTGTGGTAAAAATGAAAGGAACTTTGTAAGGAGAAAATCAGGTTAATAAACATGTCCAGAAAGTTCTTAAATTGTTTAATGTCCTTTATGTGTATGGGGGTATGTATATTAGAAACATATCTTTTTTAGTCCCTAAACAATGACATAGGTAAGGTTGTGCTGGACATTTTGAAAATAATAATCGAAGAACAAAACCTGAATTAAACCTTTTCAGCTATTAAGAGATAAAAGATCCCTATGCAGGGGTCTGTACAGTTTTTATTACAGAAGTTGTGGCGAAAAAACCTGCTGACTGATTTTCCAAGAGGAGTGAATTGAGCTATTAAAATCATTCTACAGAATGCATTTTTACAGAAAGCTTTTAATTTATGCAGACCCCACATCCATTACATACTCCTAGTGCAAACAATGAGATATGCTATGTGTGGCTGGGACTTGAGCTGTAAAGTGGGTTTAAATACAAATGAAACTATCTTCAATGACATAGGAAAGCAGATAATGTGTATGATGGAAAAGAGAGGAGAAATCAATGGGAAGTAGAAGCGGCAAACTCTAAAGTCTTTTATACCTCTGTTGCTCACTACATTAGTTCTGATCTCTCTTTTCCTGCCTACCAAGACACAGGATGCTCATGTGAAGAACAGATAGTAAAGGAAATTATTGGTAGCGGGGCTATGAATCTTCTTACAAAGGGAGAGGGCAATGATGGAGATCCTGAGCATTGCAGAGATGATCACATGCAGTGGCACTTGTCATCACCCTAGCTCTGGATTTGCTGGCTGTGAATTAACCTCATTTTTACACCTGTTAGGCCATTTGGGAGTGGGACCTTTGGGTGAAGTGTTTGGAGACCTTTGACGACACCAGCAAGAGTGATCTACTGACAGCGAGGGGATTTCCAGCTAAAAAGAATTACTGTGAAACAGACTTAAGGGAATGTTGTTGAGCAGCTCTGATCTGGCACAAAAATATTTCTGAAGCCTTTATTATTTTTTTTTTCTTTCTCCTAAACCCTGCTTGCGCATTGTTGGGTAATTCCTGCACAATGCCAGTCCTGCATGCCCAGCAGCAGCTCTGTGAGATGTCAGAGAGCCCTCTTAAACTTTCAAGTCAGACAGATCAGATTTTCCCCCTGGTTTTGTGTTTTGTCAACAAACATGCCCTCCTCCAGTCTGCTTTTGCATGCAAACTGATATCCCAGCCAGGGAACTGGTTGGAGGATCATGGGTTGTGAGACCAGTGTGTCACCACCTGGTTAACACTGCAGAAGGGTTTTGGTCCAATAATGATCCATAACTAAGGTGGAAAAAGTCATTCAGCACCACAGGTGTATAATGTTTCCTGAATACATATGAGGCAAATGTTTCACCATCTGTCAGAATATTCTTTTAAGATATCAATTGCACGAGTCCTAGAACCTGCTTGTCTGCTCTGAGGCCATCTGAGGAGGAAAAGGGCAGTCGTATCCCACTGCTTTGAAGAAAATGCACATCACAGAGACTTTAAGTGTAATGCAGCCCAGTTGCTTGGGGTAGGCAATTTGCAATTAAATATCAAGCTCCTAATGAGCCAATTTGCCACAATGAATTTCCCCCTACAGTTGATGGGAGATCTGGGAGGTGTTATTGAATACCTCCAGAGAGAGGCTCAAACATCTAACATATAACCTCCCACAAATACATAAGGAACATAAACATCACCTGTAAGACTGGTTCAGTGGGCACCTACCTAACCTAACCTAAGCAAGACAGAAAACTTCCCCTGGTGTACATCGACATCTTGCTTTTCTTACACTTTGCATAGCTGTTTCCACCAACATTATACAAGAGTTGTCAATCTGATGGGGAGGTGTTATTTTTATCACATATATGGTGCATTTTCACACAGATGTCAACAGCTCTGTAAAGAGTGCTACGATTCAGAAGTAGCCATGGAGTGTTTTGCTGCTTCTGTGCTAAATTATGTATTACCTGTGCTAAATCACACATTACCCGTGCTGCGTGTAGAGTGAGTCCTTAAATTTCAGCTAAATCTTTTTTTACCATGTTACAGTATGCTTGAAATCTAAAGGATCTGTGAAACAATGTCTACTCTGCACTTAATTTTGTCTTGGAGGAAGAGAAGAGCAGGTTCCCATAGTTTCATTTTGATATGCTTCTAACAAAATGCTTTTGAGGTTTTTTTTTTGTGTTGAAATGATTCTTTGAAAGTATTCTTTAAAAACTCTTTCTAAAATATTTTGCTCTCACATTATGCTTTAGAAAATAAAGGAGAAAATAAAATCTTTAAAAAGAAACATTTTCCTCTGATTCAAACTACGGGGTTTGAAAATCACAAGAAATGAAATCTACCCCACCAGCTCTGCCTGTCAAGATACTTGCCTGGCTGAGGACAGAGCCTAGTCCCTGTGGACACAGATGTATCCTCCAGCAAGGTGCTCTGGCTCTTGTTAATACCATATTTTGCTGCAGACTAAAGCACTGTATTGATGGGCCAAGTGATTCATGTTTCCAGTTTTCAAAGCAGGTTTAGTTTGTAGAACAATTTGCAGTTCATTAAGAAGAAAGATGCTGCTAGCAGTACTTCATTATGCAACACAATCTCTTGTTTGATAGGACTTGTGACATAAATATAAATCACTCTTTTCCTAACCATTTTCCAAAATGGCTTCTTAGAGTAGATTTTGAATCATTAACATAATACATTAACAAATTCAGTGTTCAGCAAATACAACATGGAAATATTCATGTGCATTTTTCTCCTTAAAATTCACTTTGGTCATGTTTTTGACTCTCATCTTGCTGAGTGAGGTTTTATTCACAGAAAAGTATGAGACATACTCCAAAAGAGATTTTACCACATAGATTTTTGGATCAAGATGACAAACCCATTTCTTTTCAGGAGTGCTTGGAAGGTGAGGTAATAGATGCTCTGCTAATGATATTTCTTTGATAATAATGATTTTCTTGTCCATAACTGATTTTGCATTTATATGTAAAAAAATATGGTCACTCAGTTAATGCACAACAGATTTATCATTTTAATTTGAATAAAAATTAGAAAGCCAGCAAAGAAACATAAATATTTCTGAATATTTATAAATGTCTCTCCAATCCTTTCTTCCCCTAGGCTTCAAGATTAGCACTTTAGATATACACCCTAAGATTTAGGTATATACCCTAAAATAAAGTTCACAAGCTTGACAAGCTTAAGAGCTTCCCCACTCTCATAAAGTAATTGATGTTTTATTTTTGAGAATAATTTAATTTTAAAGTAAAGTTATTTTTTTCTCCTAAAAGAATAAACTTTACAACTTTTACGATTTCCTTGCCTTTATTGTATACAAGATTTTGGAGATGGGAGAAAGAGGAGGTCATCCTTGAAGGGAAATTTGTGCTATCTAAATGCCAAACTCTGTAATTGCATTTGTCTGGTATCTTTTCATCAGAATATTCACCTTAAAGGCAAAGTTAAAACAGGTAACTTGTCACTACTTATGAGATCTAAACAAAACTGCTTTAGTAATCTCAGAATCAGAACGATTCTGATATTTTTCTTGTGGAAAATCCAGTTACTCTTTGAAGCAGAAAAAATTACAAGGAAAAATAAGGCACAATAGGACACTTTTTCACTTCCTTTAGAGCTGCTAAATAAAAGATAACCAGGATAGAGAATAGCCTAGAATGTAATTCAAAGAAATTCAAGTGCATCCTTGAAACATTTGAACTGGGTCTTTCCTGTAGCCGCTTTAATGAGGACACAATGGACAGAAAGGACATTACAGATATTGTTTCATGCAGGAGCAATTTGCAATGTGAGATGGTGATTTTGGTGCAGGACTATGTATTCAAGAATTCGTATTCTACTGTGACTCAGATCCTTCTCTCTCTTACATTGATTTTCCCATCATAAAGGAGTGCTGTGGTGTTCCTGTAGAAATTCAGCCAGAGAACTGTTTGAGTTTTATGAGCAATCTCGTGCCTCTTCTGAGTAACATCAAAAGGTCAAAGACATAAAAGGTTTATAAGGTCACTCTAGCCTATTCCCTGGTATATGTGGGATTATGAGGAAATCCTGACAAAAAATTAATTTAGATTAGCTTGAATGGGAAATCAGCCATGTAGGTTGGAAACTGGCTGAAAGATTGTAAATGAAGAATCATGATAAATGATAACATAACAAGTTTACAGAAGGTATCTTGCAGTGTATCTGGAGAATTTGTGTTAGATCTGGTCTCATCTAATATCTCTGTTAATTATTGGGAAATGGAATTGAGCTGCAGAGGAATGAAATTCACGGATGATATTAAACAAAGAGGACATATCAGCAGCAGCTGAGACAGAGAATTTACACACAGAGAACCAGAGCAGTTAGGAAAAAAACAAACAGAAAATAAAGTTTCATTAGGTAATGTAGGGTCCTCTCTTGGAATAGATTCCTGTTAGCTAAGTCTTACAAATGTTAAATGGAAGATGCAGGGCTTCAGTGATTTGACCAAAGTCAAAGCTGACGCTAAATTTGGAGTTTTTCAACCCCCACAGAAAGACTACTTAGTTTTACTTCTGATTCTGTCACCACTTTGAAAGTATGAACGTTTCACTACTTAGTGTTGTCCTTCATCTTTCATCTTCTTCTAGACTGAGTTCTGCAGTACAAAGACAGCTTCATGTGTTGCGTTTGAATGGTGCTTTGGAGATTGTAGATTATGTGTTAAATAATCAGTGAAGTCTTGATAGATTGTTTCTTTGCCTTGCTCCTTTCTTATCTTTCTAGAATAAAACAGGTCTTATTCTGCAGTTTCTGTGTAGATTTCTGATGGGCAGACCCTGAAGTTTCTTTGACATGTTGTGCATCATCTGATTGTTCCCCAGCACTTAAAATTCAAATATCCTCATATCCCTAGTGTCTCAGATTGACTCCATTTTGTCCCTGTTGAATTTTTTAGTTCTTTTATTCTATTCTGATTGTGTCATGGGAAAATTCTAGTAGCAGGCAGTCTTAAAACTCAGTTGAACAGGATAGTTACAAAATATTTAGTTGGATCCTTTTTTTAAATTATTTTTTAATCTAGCTTGAGTGTGATTGCAGTATCTAGGAACAGGTTAGTCGTGTTTGTGAAATGACCTGTGGAGCCAGGCCATTTCTTCTCCTCTCCTTGACAAACAGCCACAATGTCAAGGCATTTGCTGCAGCGGATGGTACTTGGTCTATTCTGCAGTCAGTCTGTGACCCTGTCCTGCTACTGAGGTCTGTGATGTAGCAGTTTGTAGATGCTCATACAGAGTCATGATGGGAATACTCATCTCAAAGATGGTATATATTTCTTCTCATTTGAGCCCTTTCATGTTCAGCATCTAATCTAAACTGGGCTCAACGTGCAATCAGAGGAGATAAGAGTGAACTTTTCACTTAAGAGTAAACATTTCACTTTTTCTATATTACTTCATTAAGAGGGGATGAACTCACCCTTCAGCTACGTCATGGACCAGAGAAAGTTATATTCTGTATTATGTATTTACCTTTCATATGTATCATATGAATATGTAATATTCAGATGTATCATATTATGTATTTACCTTTCAGATGGTTAAAATTATGTGGGCTGAATGTACTATACACTTAGTAGTAGTAGTAATAACAATACTAATGATGATGATGATAATAATTCCATTAAGTTCCATTAAGTATGAGGAGATGCTAAACCTGGAGATCTTTCTTGAAAAGGCTTAACGTAGGGTGAAACATTTCAGAATGACCAAGGAATAATCTGCATTTATACTGACATGTGAAGAATCTTCCCAGAATAATTTCTTTGGGAAAATCAAGGGTTCTTCTCAAGTCCATAGTAGCTTTTTCTCATACCAAATCTCTGGCAGGGTGTGGAAAGACTCTTTTTGTAAATTATTATTAGACAATTGCAAAATAACTAAAATATATTAACCTGAATAAAGAATTAGCTTCCACTGAAGGAACCAGAATGAAATGCCATCCTCCTGAAAAATAGATTGCCACATATTGGCAGTATATTGCAGCAGGGAAATTCAAATTTTGCAGACTACTTGGAAGACAAATGCTCAGGCTCTGTCATATAGAAGTGTTTTACCATCAAATTACTCATTGGGTTGCTTTATCAGAATTTTTCCCTAAATGTTTATTTGTTTGAAATCCAAAGATGGTTAGATATCACAAGGTCTCACCATCTGCAGTGCTTTTATTTTAAAAATAGAATTGCAATCCTTCCTATTCTGCCAGAACTAAAACTTTTTCAAATAGATTGTACTAATATAAATCGAAAAATCACTTTGTACTCCAGGGGATTTTGAGAAGTCTTTCTAAAAAAATATTTATTATATTAAAGTAACACTTAAATGTCTACTTGGGGGAAAACAAAACCTTTGATATCTTACAGGGAAATGTAACAGAACAGCTGAAAAGATACTTGTCATTGTTATTCTTTTTATTGACAGTGAATATACCACATTTCTTCAGAAGTGTGTATCCAAAGTAACTCTCTATTCCACTTACTTGGCATTTTTAACTCATTCTTAACAATAAATTAACTTCAAGCACTTAATGACGCTACTTAAATTATGGTTTAGAACACTGTAGGTTTTAGGATGTTATGGACTCTCCTTCTCTGGAGGTTTCAAAACCCACCTGTGTGATCTGATTGAGTGGAACTTGCTTTAGCAGAGGGTTGGACTGGATGATCTCTAGACATTCCTTCCAAACCCCATCATTATGGGGTTCTGTGTTTCTGTAAAACCCTTAAGAATAAGATTCAGTTCATTTAAGATCAAAATTGTCTTCTAGAGGTTCACCATTTCTCTTGAAATCTTTCTCTTGAGCAGGCAGCCTGGTAGTCCTGGCATTTCTAAGCTGGCAGGTTTGGTTAGGCAGCCTGACTTAGGACCTCAGAGCCTAAATTTTGACTTTTCATGTTTTGAAGTCTTGTTCTGTCTGAAAATCTGCATCCAAATCAGAAACTCTGCATGAAGCTAATAGCTACTGTGCACTGGCGTGAAAGGACAAATACTCAAGCCATCAAATACGCCCACTTTGAGGACGAAGCTATTCAGGTGTTGCATAGCTGACACCACCAGTGGACTATGGGCTTTGAGCACAGGAATTAAAGCAGCCCTCTGCCAGCTGGCAGCAAGGAAGGGATTAAATAGTTTTTTCTTTTTTTCCTTCCCATTGAGTTTGCATAAACCTGGATTATTTCTCCAGTTCATTTATCCACATGCCACATGAACTGCTGCTCCAGAGCTTGGCAGATGTAGGCTCAGGAAGTAGAGGGAAGGGACCTCTCCTTTGTCATCATCATCACCAGCTCATAGTATAAAATACAGCAACTAAAGAAACTCCAGCATCAGATGGGAAGATCTTGGGAGCATGGGCAACCTCTCCAGCTGTTCATTTCCACAGCCCCTTATACAGTGGGATCCTGGACTGTGCCAGAACCTCACTGGTTACCAGTGATTACAGTCCGAACCGAGACCTCAGCATCTGCTGTACCTTGTGTCGGTCCTTCCAGTCCTCTGCAGCACAAAGGCTGCATCAAGAATTGCTCCTAGCATGTGGAGCTTGGTCAATACCAGTTGTTAGCAATACTCGCAATCTATAGCTGTAGGTTTTGTGCTGATATATAATTTCCAGGTTGCTCCATGCTGTTATTTAACACTTGTTTATCATTGCAAGTGTGTTCTATGCCGAGACAGCACAAAAAACCCTCTCCCACAGAGTAAGAAAAAAGAAAGAAAAGTTGGTCCTTGTAAAGTCAACAAGCTTACAGTCAGAGAGGTCTCCAATGAAAAGAGGCACTGAGAAGTCCAAAGTGGGGATGATGCCATGAGCTTTACTCTTTGGGCTAAAACAAGAATTAAAGAATACATATTGCTGAATAACACATGACAGCACCTTCGCCACTATTGGCTACTAAGAACATAGGATTTTATCATGAAGGACATGTATTACAAGGCGATTTTGAGACAGATTTTAAAAATATAGAAGCTATATGTTGATGCTGATGTCTCTGGGTGAAAAATCTCTTTGAATGTTCATACTAAGTTCAGAAATATCTTGGGTGGGAGTCAGTTATCATCTCACATGCAGACCCAGAACCCTGGCTTCAGATACATTTTAATGCATAAATAGCAGTGTACTTAAATGCCTCATTCCCACTCCTCCTTTACAAATTCTGCTCTAACAATATTAAAGAAAAAGCTAAAACATCTGAAACTAGGCTCTTTTTTTTGCTCTCTCCAGCTAACAAATTGCCAAATGTTAAAAACCAGTGTGTACTGGAAAAAAGTTGGGGATGCTTCAGGGTGGAGAAATTGCTTCACAATGCCAAATTTGAAATAAAAAATGAAAAGGAAAATAAGAAAACTGATTAATTATCTCTTTAAAAGGAGGAATTTTCTGTTGGAAGTGTTAAATGTCCTTAACTGTATCTGCTTTGTGCAGTACCTTGTTGTATTTTATTGAGCACAATAAGAGTGGAAGATCTAGATAGGACTTGGACACTGCAGCACCTTACATTCAAAGGCTAGGCTTAGTTAAACCTGCAGACTGCTTACCTGGAAGTTAACCTCAAAACCACACTAGCCCCAAAATCTTGCCACATAACACTTGGCTCTGCCTGATTCTCAGTTATTTCTTGTCTTCTTGCCTTTGATAAAACATTATCGTGGCGTTTCAGCACTTTGGCTGTTGGTCCCCAGAGAAAGCAGGAAGAGCAGAGACAAGAGAAAATTAAAGAGATGTTTGCCAACATGAAACATAATTTAAAAAGAAAAAAGCACTCTTTTCTGTGTCATTATTGAAACTTCTGATTGTAAGAGCTTAAACGGTTCCTGTGGATCTCCTTTACTCCTCACTTTTCATTCTCTGCTCTTTATTTTTTAACATTTTCTTTAGATGGAATAATAAAACCAGACAAATGCAATTCCCTTTGCTTCCTGGCAGGTTTTCTTCCTATTTCTTGTGTGTATTGGACTTCAAGCAGTGTAGAGAAAACAATTAAAAGAGGTACACAGTGGGATGCATATAAAATAGGAGGGTCTACAAACCTGTCAGTGAAAATGTGTGACTCCTTTCTAGGATCTCCTCGTAAGGACAATTGCTGGATCCCATTCTTCTCTCCACAAAACCCCTTCAGCTTTGACATACAAAATGCGTGGTAAAGTTTTGCAAACAGCTTTTTTACTTTTTCCTTTTGTTGATATGGAAAGAAGACAAGAGGTTTTTTACTTTTAGTGTTTTGTCATGTCTTTTTTATTTTACATTGGAATTACATTTTTGTTTAGCTTGTAACTCTGTGGACTTCAAGAAAGCTGTAAGATTATATGTTCTCTAGAGACAGAAAGCATTGTAATGGGTTACTGTCATGTTTACTCCCATTTAGAGAAAACCATGATCCTCATGAGTTAACAACACTCTCTTGGATTTCATTGAGGCACAAGATAGCTTTAATTTATTAATCTTGCTTAATTTTCACTGCCAATTTCATTCCAATCCCTGCATTTGGGAGAAGGTTTTCTTTGTTAAAAAATGAACAGTTGCATTCTTTCTCCCTATTCCCAGCAGCTCATTTCACTATTTTGTCTGTTGCAAAACTGGAAAATCCACAATGAGACTTAAAAAAAGCATCTTTCAGCCACATCATGAAAGACACCATCTTCTGGTGTCATGCCTTAGAAATGCAGAGACTGAAAACTGGGCTAGATAGACCACTGGTCTGCACTGAAGAAGCTTTTCTTGTTTTTTTCTCCTGTTTGTAATTTTCTTCCTTTCCTTTGAATGTTTTTAGCATTGGATTTGAGCTCTGAACAAAATCTGAATTAATGTGGAGCGTTCATTAATATAAAGTATTCATGCTATAGATTTCTACAGTTTGTCAAATATAAGAGATGGTACGTTTGGTCTTCTTACACATGCCTACATGTGTGAGTATGAGTGTTTAACTATATAAATCTAAATACTGCTGTTTTGTGCATCTCCTTTGAGGCACCGCTGTCTCCTTAATGATTCATTCTTGGCAGAAACAAAATCCTTTGGGATGAACAGCAGCTGTGCACAAGACCACAGAGATATGCATAGCTTTTTTTTCAATTGTATCTGAGTCATCTTCATGGCTTAGCACCTAGTAGAGCCCTAGATATTGTCTCAGTTTGCATAGGTGCATGGCTACAGCTGCACCATGCAATGCAGTAGATCAGATTTCCCCTCCTAAAGCCATGTGACATCTCTTTGCAAAAAATCTGTCATAGAGCAGGATTTGGATATTTGAAAAATATGAACATAGTTCTGTTTGGTCCTATGAAGCATGGAGGTCCTGCAGTAGAAAAACAGTTTTTGAGGAAATTCCCATACCTTGGTCTGAAGCACCTGGTTAATCAACCCACCATGATCTGAAGCTGTCCTCCAACAGGTCAGGTGGTGGAATATGGTGTCATTCCAACATTACCTGTCAGCAGGGCATGGTCCTGAGTGTGGTGAGAGGAAGCATCTGACTTATAAAAGCAAGTCCCTGCTCCGGTCCAGTCCACAGACACAGGTGGAGTTATTCATGCAATGCTTTCCCTCTTCTCGCCCTGCTCACGCCTTTGCTGACAAGGAGCTACAGGCCACTGGGGAGAACCTCAGAGTTGGGGAGGGGGTTTGAACCCTCCCATGCTATACAGGTCCCTACACAGAGGTCTAGGGCAGTGCAGCACGGCCATGCAGGTCTTGCAAACAGAATTTCCAGGAGTAGATAGAGACACCAGCAGGGAGAAATCACACATGTCCTATCAATCCTGAAATGTGACTTTTGGTGTGGAAATGCTTGAAATATCCTTTTCTTCCTTTGGGGTGTTGGGAGGGAGTTGTCAGTTAAGAATAGCTAAACCCAGCCCTGGGTTACTGGCTGCTCATCTTGATGTTACTGTGTGGCCCAGGATCCTGCAGAGAGAAAGAAGAATGCTGGAGAGGGAGGAGAAAGCAGTGAGTGCTGGAGCAGGGGTTGCAGCACAAGGCTGTGCTCTGCTCCCACTGATACAGTGGTACAGGGCATGGGAGCCACTGCTTTGCATTCTGCAGGAGGGTGTCAAAGCAACTTTGGTCTTGCCTGCCATCTGTGGCACTCTTTCTGGGTGGTCAGGGGTGCAATGAGAACTTCTACTCTTCTTATCTCTCACCCTGGTTCCCTCTTTTCCCCACTTCCAATCTCTTCAGGGCACCCTGCTCCATAGTCTCACTTTTATTTCTGTCACTACCAACTCCACTTCTTTTGCATCATTGATCACTTTCTTGCTACACAACCCTCCTCACAAGGCACACTTCCCACTTGCTTAATCTGTCAATAGCCATTCCTGAGACAATAATCCATTTCTGGATGGGCAGAGGAAACTCTGTGCTGGTCAGCAGTGGTGATTTTTACAACCATCCTTCATCCTCGGGGTTTGGGGGCTGGGATACAGCCTGACATTTTGCTCCGTGGTGCCAGGGAAGCTCCAGTATCAGGGACAGACTATAAAAAAATCAGAGGGCTGAGCATGAAATGAATTGCTTTGAGGATTTTTGATCCAGGACAGGGTAGTGCACAAACTCTAAGAGAAATATAAAATGGTGAGGGAGATGGGGCTCGGTGCCTAGTTCAAACAAGAGGATAGCATTATTTTTAAGATCTGACCTGGTAGATTTACATATCCAAGCTTATCTGTGATGTGAGTGGTCTTGCTGACACAAATTTCCTGTGGAAACTGAACTGATGTCACCTAGAGCCAGTTTTGCAGAACCACCCACTGCAGGACTTCCTCTCCTGCCACCTCACCAGTCTCTAGACCACCAACCCCCAAATCCATTTTTGCCCCTGCACCTATCTCTCAGGTCTGGGATGCAGCCACCAACTCACAGAATTTTCCCATCTGCCTGAGCTGTTGGTGCCAAAACTATTTCATTGCAGTATCTGTGATCGTGCTTCTGGTAAAGTGGAGAGAAGAAATAGGCAGATAGGCCATCAGTCCCCAAAAATTACCACCCAGTGCTTGCGGCTCTCTTTGTGCTGTCTGTAAACTCTCATCTTCCAGTAGTGCCCTTCCCCAAGCAGGGAAGGTGCATGATCATAGCCAACATGGATATTTCCTATCAGCTTCAAGGACACTACCGTGTCCTTGGGTGCACAGGTGCAGCTTAGAGCAACCAGGGCCAAAGCTGAGCTGGGAGTGAATTGGGCAGTAAATCCAGAAGAACTGCGATGAGATCTGAAATGGACCAAACTGGAGTCTGCATTAAAAAGTAAAAATGGAAGGTTGGGTGTGGAGTGTAGCTAGTCTGAGGAGAGGGTTTATCTTGTCTTTTCATTGCTAGGTGATGTTCAGCAAGTCTAAGGACAGCCTTTTCTGCTTTCTGGATTTCTGTCTGGACTTTCCCTCTCTTGACAGCTGGAGGGCTGATAGGATGATATTGAAGTAACAAAGTGGGGAGGACCACACAGAAATACATCACATCCAGCATCAGAAGCTCCTTCACAGAGAAGAGTTCTCTAACAGCAATCATATCTTTCTATTGCACTCTTAGGAATTTCTCCATAATTTGATTTATATGGAAAGAATAGATCTATGTGAGGATCACTTCTCTTATTCTCCATTATCAATCCCAGAGTATATAAGAGTTTTGAAATACTTTTCATCTCTTCTTTTCTCTTTTCAGATTACTTGATCAGAAACTAGAAACCCAAAACAGTAAGGGTCTAGCACGAGCCCAGACTCATCAAAAAGATGTGCCAGATAGTTTTCTGGTTGCTTTTTTGGGTGTTCTGGGTACACTGTCCTGCAATTAAAAGTCACACTAGCAATCCTTGGTTTCCCTGGGAAGGAGCTCAAGGTCTGTATGCTTGTTGACCTGCAGGACATACCTGTCAAGGGGCTGATGTAAGTCAGGAAAGACAGCATAGGTCAGCAAGTTTTGTGTTTGCTTCTGTCACTGGAGGTGGATTAATATCTCCTAACTTTTTAGCCTGATAAAAACTAGGATCAGCTCTTGAGTAATCTTGTGCCTCTGCTTTAAACAGAGAGAGGCAACTACAGAGGGCAAGTCTGCAGCTGTATCTCAGGATGGGATGGATCATCCTTTGGATGTGCCTGATTTCCCAGTCAGGACAGAAGCAAATTTGCTTGACCAGCTGCTGAGTGAACCTCATCGTTGCTAGATAGCTGGAAATGACAGAATTGCTTTCTATTGCAGCAGAGGCCTGGAGGATTATTTCCTGGATAGCTTCACATGGCCATTTTCATACATTTTATTTTTGCTGAGTAAACAGCCCACATGGCCATAGTTGAGTCCCTGTTCCCAGCCAGCCAAGGTGCAGCTTTACCTCAAATGTATCGCTCTCGGGGCTCACTTGTCCTGGACTCTCTTTCCATTGCTGAGCCATACAAAATATCTGCACAGGGATGAGCACAACAAGCAGTCTGGTAGGTAGGTAGGTGTGCAAGAGCACCTATAGATCAAGGAGAGCAGGGAAGCTGCCACATTGATAGAAAGCTGCATTATGAGCAACCATTTGAAAGAGATGCTTCAGGAATTGCTGGTGATTGGTGGTTGTGTAATAGGCGTCCACTGCTACAAGGTGAGTGGATAACTATACCAATGATAGGGACAGAGAAATCAGTTTGGATGGGGATTAAAATAAACTCCCTTCAAAGTTTTACAGTGAAAGGGAGACAGGAACAATCTCATATGTCAATCTTTAAATGAAAGAGGACTTTATATTTTTTTTAACTTTGAAAACTTTAGGTGAATTTAAACAACTGATTTCATACTAACCTCTGTGACTTTTAGTGGGGTGCTTTCTATGACCTACGTTTGGGAGAGTATGAATGTTATTAACATGAGGCAAAACAACTGCACTGATTGCAGTAAAATATTTGTCACACAACATAT
The DNA here is from genome assembly GCA_013401255.1 of Urocolius indicus. Taxonomy (NCBI): domain Eukaryota; kingdom Metazoa; phylum Chordata; class Aves; order Coliiformes; family Coliidae; genus Urocolius; species Urocolius indicus. Next base: position 48,973 of record WBNH01003203.1, on the reverse strand, counting down.
TTCAACAAACATCTTTGGTCACCTTCTCATAAATATTTTTAAGCTTTGAAGATAAAATAGAGTTTAAACAGGACTGCATGCTTTATCCTAACATTTCTATAATGTAGCTTGATAATTATCCATCATTCCAGTTGATAAGAAGAAACAGTTAAAGGAAAAGAAAAAGATAAATTTTCTAACAAAGGTCCTGCAAATGTACTTGAATGAAAATGATCTGGCAGCAGGTTATGAGGGCTCCTCTCCTCCTCACTAGGGATCTGAAATGATTTTTAAACATCTCACCAGCCCTAACCTCCACTGAGCAGAGTGCTGGGAAGGCAGGAGCCATGTCATCTCCAAAATACATTAAACCCTCTGTTTTTCCCATGAGATGAAGGTCAGTGAAGGCTGGTGCCATTTAAAGCAGGGAGGAGAAGGTATCGTGCTGAGTGCTGATGTTGCAACAGGCAGTGACCACACAGAACACTCCAGCTGGGAGTTGGGGCTGCAACTGAAATTATTCAGGAAACAAAAAGTTCTTGGGGAATTTAGTAGTAAGGTGCTATTGCTAGTATCCCTCTGGGCTGAATGCAGAGAGGGTCTATGCCTCTGTAGCACCCAGAAAAGGTAGGTAGCACAGCAGTAGCAGATGGTTTTGTTTCACCTGATTGGTGCTGTACTCAGCTCTGGAGCAAGCTCAACATCTCCATGCCATTTACATGTCTTTTTAGGATATTAAGGGTCCAAGCATCTTTTACAGACAATTTTCTAGACAGAGATATGGTAGAGATTTATTCTGCATTCATCCATTCACCATCAGTGATTTTTACTGCTTAACGGACAAGGAGTTTGGATTTTCAGGCACGTGCAAGGCCAGAAAAAGAAGACAGTGTCCACACTCTCATCTCTCACTCCTCTGAGAGACTTTAGGCCTCATCCTCCTTCCTTTCAGAGTCTAAATCTATCAAATGCCTTTGGTATAGCTAGAAAAAGAAAAGAGAGTACACAAAAAACAACATAATAGCTTCCATTGAAGTAAAGATTTTTGCTTGGCCTCAGTTTAAGATCAAATATTACATGCCTCAGCAAGAGATCTGCATTTCACACCATTTTTAAAGATGCTCAGATCTTGAGAGAATTAGCTACCATCAGAATGGACAATGGCCCTTTTTGTCCTCTGAGAGAACAGACACTGTGAAGTTTTAATTAGACATTAAAAAAAAAAAAGACCCATAGACACAGCCTGGGAATCTGAAATTCAGACTCCAGACATGCTAGTGACCTTGTTAAAGACAGTTATCATCTCCTGTTGTAGGATACATGGGTGTAAAATGGGTGTACAATCAATAAGTATTATTATTACTCCATTTTTTTGAGTTTGCTTTCCTGTGTATAAGATCAGAGAGTGGCAACGTATGTAGGTGAAATGTGGAGAGAATCTGTAGTCTAAAATATGAAGCTATTGTTATGAAATTAAAACTAGCATCATGTAGTTATATACCAAGAAGGATGTGCTAATTCACAGCAGAATGTGCTTTTTTCATTGGGAAAATAGATGGAATCTTGTTAAAACCCTAACCCTGTTCTATAAATGACACTGGAAGACCAGGCAAGTTTCCTATAGTCAACATTGCCTCATTTTGTTTCCTAAATCTTATTCTTAACCCAGGACCTTAGCCATTCATGTCTCCTTTCACCAAGGTGGTTCTGGAGAACAGCAGAGCACTTGGCATGGTAAATAATTGCCCTGAAGTGAGCATGAGACACCAAAACGTAGTTAGGACACTAGGCTTGGAGGCCTCTGGGAGATTCTGAAAGTCATGTTGGCAGCACTGGGTTTTCCTTTTCCCACACTTCAGGCTCCATCTGTAAAATGGGATCAAAGGCGATATTTTCCTCTATCTTTCCTTTGTTTTTCTTGCTGAGACTCTATTGCTGTGACAGCCCTGCTTGGCACAACAGGACCTTTATCTCTTTCAGAGCATTTGTCAAAGGCAATGCATGAGCTGTATTAGAAAAAGATCTCATTTTCCCAAATGCTGTGGTGGGAGGTTCATGTTTGCATACTCTAAAAGCAGTAAAGGCAAAACCCTTGGGTAGACAGGAAACAATCTGCCTTTGGAAGGAAAGGGACAGACAAAACAACCTCAAAGCAATTCAGCAGCTGTGATTTCCTCAACTCTATCTGAAAGCTCACTCTCTATTTTGCTGACAAACGAGTTGGGTGCCCTATTGTACATCAATGTAACAAATAGCCGTTATCTCCTGTTTCGTAGGAGATATGGCAGAACATGATTTATTTGTGCCTGCTCTGGTGCCTCTCTTGAAATGTTGCCATTGTTTGGTGCACCTTTTGCAGAAGAAGGCAGATGGTCATCACAAAGTTTCCCTTAACCTTGCCTTATGTGTGCTGCATAGTGAATCAATGAGACCTGAATTACAGCCCATTGTCTGAGTTTGGAGTTCTGCTACTAAAGTATCCTGCAGTGGCTGAAAACATTTGAATGTCACCACTGCATATATACTGAGGAAATATGACGTTTCTCCCTAAAAGCTCAAAGCAGTACCAAAGGGGATTTTTAAGTGCAAAGTTGCATCTGATGAAAGCAGGGACTGCATTGCTCAAATCTTGACTAGTAACTTGGAAATGTACCTTTTGTGAGTGTTAGATATGACCCCTCCTTAGAAAAGAGTAGACATAATGAATCAAAACAGCATTCTAACATGAAGTGCCAGAGATGAAGATTTTTTTGAGTCCAAACAACACCAGCTGCCCCTCTGTACTAGCTGTCTTTGCCTATATGACATTTGCAATGAGGCTTCAGGTGATTTGAGGAGCTGGCTCAGGCTGCAAATCACCTTTCATGTCAGGTGGTGCCAGGATATCTCACCAGAAGCCGTTATTTCAGTGGGAAATAACAACTGGGAATAGGGAAAAAATGAACTTCTGAAACCACTTTGTCACATTCCCTGGGCTGTGGCAGGCAAATGCTGAAAACAGTATGAGCTCCTGACATGAAAGCAGGCATAGGCAGAAATTTCTCAATGGTAAGATTTCCTCCTTTAAGTACCAGAGACAAGACAAGGTGAGTTTATAAAATGTATTCAGTGCTGTCTCTCAATTTCTGATACTTGTGTGCTCTATGCTGGAAGACATCTATGTTTCATAAACCCTGTTACTTTGCTACATTGATTTTTTCTTAGGGTGGGAATCGTTAGAACAAGCAGATCTGGCAATTTGAGATAATGCCCTCTGTTCAGCACAAGTGTTTCTAGAAATGGTTAATGTTAGATGTAATAGATGTTAAAAGAGCCTCTCCCAAATGCTTCTGGCCTTTTGCAGATGACTGCTTCCATGTGTATGTAAGGCAGAGAATCTCCCAAATTCAAGCTGTCAGCCGGCTCATTCCCATAGCACATGTAGGCAAAGAGTATTATCTCATGTGAACTTGCTGCTGCAACATTTTTTTTATACATTAACTGGCTGGACAAATTTATCATTTTATTAAATGCAAGAGGAAAGAAATCTGAAAACTTACAATCCAATTTACAAGGCGAAAAAAAAACCCGAGGAAAATGTTATTTTGTGCAAAACAGACATTTAATACCTGGGCTTAAAGCATTTGTGATCAAAGTGATTAATTGTACCAGAACATTTTTAACCAACCTACTGAGTGTTATTTCTCAGGATGAAACTGGATTTGATCTTCTAAACTCAAACAAGCTTCCCCTGTCTTGAAAGGGGACCATCACAGTTATTCTAGAGAACTAGAATAATCAGTGACTTAAAAGTAAGGATCTTCCTTACAGGACTTTTGTCACAAAACCTTACCAAATAGAAACAAACAAACAAACAAACAAAACTAAAGAAGGCCAGATAACTCCATACAAAACAAAACAAAAAACCAAAACAACCAAAACCCCAAAACTGCAGCACAGGATTCCGAATGAGTCTATAATGAGTAAGAAATGAATTGTGTCAGGGCATAGGGATGTGTCCCAAAAGCCCACTGAAGCTAACAGCATGACTCATGTTGGATGCAGTGGTCTTTGAGTGGAGCTCTTGACAGCTCTGTGAAAGGAAGGCAGAGTCAAATGGTATCCCAGATAACTATATGCTCATCTTTTTTACTTTTTCTCCCAGGATGGAAGGAGCAGTTTTATTGGCCACCAGCTTGGAGGGGTCCTGGAAGTGCCAAACAGCAAGGACCAGAGAGTCAAATCAGCCAGAGCCATCCAAATCACTTACTACCTCCAAACGTATGGCTCTGTCACCCAGGACCTCATTGGGGAGAAGTGGGAAAGTGAGTTCTGTAAACTGATGCACAAGATGCAGCTGGATCACCAAGATCTGCAGCTCTACTCACTGGCGTCCTTTAGCCTCTGGAAGGACTTCCACCAGACCAGTCTCCTAGCCAGGGGCAAGATTTTGGTGAGCCTGATGCTGATTCTCCTGACTGCTACCCTCTCAAGCTCCATGAAGGACTGCCTGCGTAGCAAACCTTTCCTGGGACTCTTGGGAGTGCTCACTATCTGTATTTCCAGTGTCACTGCGGCAGGGATATTTTTCATTACTGACGGAAAATATAATTCTACTCTGTTGGGAATCCCTTTCTTCGCTATGGGTAATTATTTATCTTCATAATAATAGGATTAACAGAGCTTAATGACAGGATTGTAAATTACATCCTGGGTTATAAAGTGCAGATTTTACCTTCAGTGAAAGTATAAGTCATTATCATCTTGTTAAATTGAACTGTGCCTTGCCAAAAAAAAAAAAAAAAAAAAAAAAAGGAGAGAAAGAAAAAAGGAAACAAAACAAAACGGTAGCAACAATAAAGAGCGAATGACATTGCTGGAATCCCAGCCAGTATGAGAGAGGGGCAGTCTTATTGATCTCTGTTACAAAAGGAAGGAGAAATTGTTATTGAAAACTAGTCAGCTCAGCACAGAAAATGGGTATGTGTTGACCTGACTTTGACGAGAGGACAGCCGAAAGAGTAAGTTAAAACAGGAGGGTGTTGAGAAAGGAAAGATTTTAGCTTCCTTCTCGAGAAGATCTTCTCTTCCAGCTCTGTCTGAGGGGCAGAGGGGAATGGGTCGGTGTAAGAATAAGATTGATGGACTTTATCTCAGAGAGGAGATTACTGATGTGCTGTTTGCCAGGCTGTAAGCAAAGAGGCCTGTCAGTATCTGTAGCACATAATCCCTCGGTTTCTGAAGTCCTGTATCAGCTGCAGAGGTTCCCTTTCTGTTGCACCCAGGCAGCAGAAGGTGCATACAAAGAACAAACATAAAACCCATCCCTTTTAGTAGACAAGTTGTTTTCATTTCTTCTGTTCTCATTTCTGTTCCAAATGCTTTTAGTGCATCTGTGTAGTTAATGAACTTGCTGGGAAGATGTGTTGGAAAGGATGAGCGACAGGTGTCTGAAAGAGCTTGCTGAGGTAGCATTGTTTGCTGCAATCACATCTGAATTTCTCAGAGTTTCACTGTACCATGAGCCTGAACCCTAGCAATGACTCTGAGCAAAATCTCAGCAGTGGCAGTCCAGACCTAAAAACCTTTTTGATGGCAAGAAATCCTACCTGTGGAAAGAAGCCTGCACGTTTGCAGTTAATTTCTTATATTCCATTCATATTTTGGCATTCAATCCCAGTCCTCTGCTATAGCAAGAGATAATTAAATATGCAAAGCCAAAAATTAGAGTCAAGGTTGGAGAAGGGTCTTATATGTTTCTTAAAACTTTCAATCCAAAAAACCCCTACATTTGTTGTTCTTCCTTTCAACAAAAGTCCTGTAGGTGTATGCATGCCTCAACCCACTGCCTCCTATTTAGTTTGTGCCCTGGTAGTGCACCTGTGTCACTAACCAAGGGGATCAAGCCATGGCCTCACCGGTATGGTACCCTGCACCTCTGAAGCAGCTGGCCAAGGTGAGAAGGAGTGGGATGGAGTGGATGGTCAAGATTCCAGAGGGGAAACAGAGAGGTAAGGCAAAAGACCCCAAGAAATTGTTTAAGTCTCATTACTACTGATAATCAAAGCTATGCCAAAGCCTCTAATTCAATCATCTGCACTGTTAAATCATCACAGAGGCCCTTGGCATGGTCTGACATGTGCAAGTGCTTCAGATGCTATGCAGAGCTTTGCAGAGTAAGAGGATATGGAAAGCAAGTGCTGAGAGTGAGAAGGGAAGAACGCCAGAATGTTGAGCAGTGAATGTGCCAAGTTGTGACAGAGATGGATCCTGACCTGAGTGAGGGATGTGGGCTTTGGAAAAAGTGACCTGCATGGCAGAATAGAGAAAAAGACGACAGTGGGGAAAGAGAGGATCCTACTTGTTATCAGACTATGGCAACTTTTTTGTCAGGTGTCAGGAGGTGCATTTCAAAGAGTGGGGCTAAGTGACACTGCCTTGTTTTTGCAGCAAGTCAAGGTAAAGGAAAAAAAACCCAAACCACCACTGAAATGATGCAAAGCATTTTCTCTCATTTCTTTATTCCTCTGCTGGTGTCCCCTTTTAGACAACTAGAGATAAGGGTAGCCCATACCCTTTGCTTGACGGTTCCCAAATTTGTCAGTCTCAAGGAGCCCCAGACAGTGTCTGGAGGTGAAGCTCAACTTCAAGCTGACCTCAAAAGCATCAGTATTCACACAGATCAGGAGCATCAATTGAAATGGCAGGAACATTGCTGTCAGTTTATACATGCCCTGCAGCCCCAGGATGATGCAAGATGAGAGTTTCTGAGTGCAGAGTGTCTCAGTTTCTCATCCAGGATGGTGGTAATCCAGAAGTCTGTTTCCTGATTGAGGAAAAGTAACATTTATAACTTTTTGTTGCATTTTGCACTGTAATTCTTGTCACAGCCACTGCCAAGAGCAAAAGGGGAAAAAAAAACCAAAACAACCAACCAAACAGGAAACCTCTGTTGAAGTGAAATATTTCAAAAGATTGCTTCTGTAACATTATATTAAATGAACTGCAGGTTGAAAAAGAAAATATTTAAGCAGCACTCTACAGAAATTTCATTGAGGTCTCTCAAACTGAATTGGAAACAACATTAAAGAACAGCTTGCAGTGCCTGGGAACTACTGCTGGTAAATAATAGTCAATAGTTTTACAGTTTGGTGAATTCAAATACAGCAAGCACGTCATACCAGAGAGACACGTCCTGCAAAATGCCATGTACTTTCAGTCCCTTAAATGACAGTGACAGCTAATGAGACCTTGCTCACCCCATGATATGCCCAGTGCCTCATGGGCCTGGGCTTCCCACCGTGCAGGGTTTTCTGTTGAACCTGATTTATCATGAGCTGATCTGATCTGATACCTTAGAGCAGATCCATTGAAGACCCCAAGGCTGTTAATTTGTGGCCCATGTTGTATGAGCGTCCCTTGCTGCTTGCACAGCAGAAAGCAAACTGCATCAATAATAATTGAGTGACTACAGATGAAAAAGTGTGCAAAGTAGGATTTCCTAAAATTACAAATGCCAAATTTGCAAGTCAGCTTTTCAAATCTTAGATTAAATTCTTAGATTAAAATACATAAATAAATAAAAGCCACACAATAACAGGCACACAATGCCTTCAAGTGCAGTGCTGCTCAGAATACACAGGCAACCTTAATTCTGTCAGCTCCTAGCTTTGAAACACAACATTTGCAAACTGTCCATTTAAAGCAAACTGCTTTGGTAAAAAATACACATATTAGTCTGACATTAACTTTTCAAAGGAGTAATTTTAATGGAAATTCTGTGATGCTCTTCTGCACTAGACTTTTTTCCTGCAGAGGTGGCAGGATGCTTCTATCTGAATGACAGGAATCACCTTGGACTTCCACAGATACTTAGACTCATAATTCCTAAATGCACAGGGCTTCTGTGCATTTCAGGAGGTGATGGAAACCTATATAAACGTGGAAAGTTTAATATTTTTTTTAATTTAGAATTAATGACCAACAAATTAATTATTCACTGCAGTCCTACTGTGAAGGAATGGTCTTCTGGAATAAAACATCTCTCTGATATACCAGAGGAAGCATATTAGCTCAGATTGGCTCTTCTTTACCCTTGAAGGGGAAAATCTTTAGTCTTAAGTTAGGTATCAGGACAGTAGTAGAAAATCCTGCCTGCTCCAAATCTTTCTTCCAGATACTACAGTTTGATAACACAGCTGCCTCTGGAAAACCAGTTTCCCCAGTACAGTGTCTATCACTACATTTTTTGTAGTCAATGATGAGCAGCTTTTCAGAAAAGTGCTTTCTTCTGCAAGCTTTACACCAGCAGATCTACCAATACTGGGTGCATTTCAGGTGGGATATAAAGGGTCAAATCATCCAGATCCAGGTTTGTTCTAAATGTCAAAAATGTACCTGGTTAGATGTTCATATCTGCCTTTTGTGTTTGGATTCACGATGCAATTTCAAAGGGATTTTATGTACGTGACATAATTATGGTTTCCCATGTCTAATCATCACTAATTAATATAACCAGAAGGTTAACTACATAATTGAGATATTATTGGTTCCATGATTTGCTTTTTAATACACAGGAACCAGACTGATACCATCAGAGAGATTATAACTTTAATCACTTGAGGATCTGACTGTATATTTTTAAATGCAAGTGTATTATGTCATTTTACACTGTAATTCTTTTTGTCCAGTCCATGAACTGCTTCCTTATATAGATTACTAGAAATCTTATGTTACAAACATGCCTACAATGAAATTAGAATGTAATTATGCTTTTTGTTTTATAAACTGTATGTTTCTTAGAAGGCTGGACTTACAGTGGATGTAAAAAATATTTTCTGCCCTTCATAAGTCCAGACCATGAAGACTATAAGATCCACATGGGAATGGCTATTTTTTGTTGAGTCTTTAGAGAACATTAAGCTCAATAGGTACCCTACAACATATTGCAATATTTTTGCTACTACTACCAACAACAACAACACTGTTAGTAGAGGTGTAGTTGTGGAGATACAAAAACTTTAGGAAGCAACAGGCTACCTGTTTTAAGCAGTAACTCCATGCCTGAAGTAAGAGCACAAGATGAAGGGCAGAGATTGTAATTACAGCGTGGAATTTCTTTTAAAACTCTCAGCTATTCCTTCCCTTGAGTTGTTTAAATAGAAGGAGAAAGCAAGGCAAAAGCAGACAACACTCCAGCAGTTATTAGCATTTCAGATTTCAAATCTAACCTTTTTCAGATGGCAATTGTTAAAATAATGGCTGATGGTCACCTTCAAATAAATATTAGATGTCACAGTATTACCATTAGTAATACTACTATTACTGTATGTCATAGTATTACTATTAGTAATGCCACTCCATATCTTAAAAATATGATAAATCTGTCATCCAGATGTTACAACAGTTTACATTCTCATTCACTCAGCAGATCATTAAGGAATTGGGAAAATCCTGTCCTTAATTAGAAAATTCCGATTCTTGACTTTTACAATGGAAATAACAAAAAAAAATGGAAGCAGGAGAAAAACAAATTGAGAGATAGAAAAATGTTTTATATTATCTGTTTAAATGATCAGATAACATAAATAATACATATGTGTTGATTTAGACATTCTGCATATTTTTAAGGTTGATTTCTCCATAACTTGGTATATTCCCTAGCAAATCTAATCCCAGTTGCAGAGGACTGGATTTTTTCTCATTTCTGTAGGAAAGGTTAACCTCTCCAAAACAGTTTCCTGTATTTTGAGTAGAAGCCCAAACTCTTCCTGGAATCATCTGCTACACATGTGGTCCCACACCTATGTCCTGGAGCTGTCATAGTTAGGGAGAGGCAACAGCTTTGGGGCTGTCCTCAAACACAGATGACATGAGGATATCTTTGCCTAAGTCCTTTGAGACTTCTCATGACCAGTAGAAAGGGATGCAAGAAGCAGCACAGCCAGCTTTAGTCCTAACAAGAGGGTTTACCGCACCTAATTTCATGTGTCCTAAATGTTACTCTCTTAACTGAAGTGACACAATGTCAATTTCCCTTGCAGTCAATTGAGAGAAATGGACAATTTCAAAGTCATTAGGACCATCACTTTGTACATATTGGTTCCTATGTGACCTGATCTAGGTGCTTGAGCAGGGGAATTGGACTGGATGATCTCTAGAGGTCCGTTCCAACCCATATCAGTCTATGGTTCTATGTTTTGGATTAAAATATCAAAGGCTAAACATAATGGTTTTCTTTTGCACTTTAAAATTTATGTTTATTGCTTTTAAATCAAGATACAGATTCTATTCAGATAATAAAGGACATTTCCTTTTCAGATGCCTCACACATTTGTCTGAATACCTCTTCCTTTCATTCTCCTGCTCTTTCATGGCAATGTCCATTGTTATGACCAGGTTGTTTAAGGTTCTTGATCGAATGCACCTTTTCTGCATGTTGATGTCATTTAACAGAAGTTTTGTTTCTTGTTCTTCACATGTATCAATGCAGATCACATTTAAGTTTGGCTCATTTTGTCTGGAAAAGAGCTGCATCGTGGCAGAAACGATTTAGCTCCAGGTATATCATCCCTAATAGGGCAATGACAAATCCAGCCTTGAATAACGCTATTGGTAGCAATTCCATAATCTGCCTCGACAGCTTGTTCCAGTGCTTAAACAGCCATACAGTTATGAAGGTATTTCTTAATATTTTCACTGCTGCAGCTTTTGCCTATAACTTCAGAGCCTGTCTGGTCTTACCATGGAGAGTAATTTTTCACAGTATCTATATATTTGCAAATACCTTTAGCATATTTTATACAGAGGCCTGTGTTTACTTCAGCTTGGCTATAATTTCCTACCTGATGTGTTTTTTTTCTCAGGTATTTTACTGAAGTTCAGACTTTCGTGTTAGCTCCAGCCATGCAGGGAGATTGTTGGCAGCTTCTGGTCTCTGCTGGAGCACCGTGGATGTGCAGAAAAGAGCAGATGTGAGACAGGCTGAGAATGTGTTCTATGCTCTTTGGTGTGCAGTGGAGAAATGCAATACTGCATTATCCTTTCCTCTTTGCCAGACAGGAAGGGCGTGCTCTGCTGAGGAAGCATAGAGTGAGTGATCCCATGCTCTGTCAAGCGCGCTCTCTGCTTGCCCTAGATAGTCTGTTCTTCTGTAAGGAAATCCAAACTTGTGCCTCTTGTTTTTAAGCAAAAATGAAAGGCAGGAAATGCATTTGCTTTCTCCTGGAATATGTTTTGTGTCAAATAGACTGTGGAATTGACTGTTGTGAGGTTCTGCTGTGACTCAAAATTCAGCCTGATTGAGAAAGACTTGGATATTTGCACAGCTATCTGAAAAAACTTCATTATTTTGTACAACTTTGCAACACTAAAACATAATAGTAGGGAAGAAGTATAAAATTTAGTGACCATATTCAAAAGCCCAGTTCAAAACTGGGTAGAAAGAAATTTCACTTGTGACAGAATTTTCCCATAGCTGCCTTTTTTCAGTCTGATAATCTTCCCCTAAAGAGTTAGGGAAAGGATACAGAACTCAATAGACCATTTGCCAAATGTTCTAAATCAATATTTACCTTCTATATTCATCTGCAGTGTCAAAAACTTTGCATAGAATTAAAGGCTTAAAGAGTCTATTGCAAATAAAAAAGCAACTAAAAAGACCTTCATAGATGTTGTATCATTTATGTATCCTCCTTTGTGCAACAGCTAGACAGTTGAGGTTTTAATAATTCAGTTTTATTCTTCCATTTGTGATGTGTTTTTTCACTCCATCTCTTTCCTATGAAGTGACTTCTCCTCTCTGGGGGCATAACTGCCTGCAGTAACAAACAGCATGCTGAAGGCACACTAGCTCAGAGCTTATTGCTCCACAAGTGATAACGAACGATAGCAGCAGCCTATGTTATTCAAGATGTATCTTCCATGGCATTGGCATACACCTGTATTACTGGCCTTCACACAGAGGTATACTCAGGTATTCCAGCTGTGCCTTGCCATGTGTTAGTCCTGCTGGATGTAGTGAAGCAGGTCATCTTTCATCCACACTTTGCTGACTGCATAATGAAGGACATGCTACTTTGGATGCTAAAAATGGTAGTGGGAGCTGCAGCAGTAATAGATGTAGGCACATGGCTGCAAATGGTACTGCCAGCTGAATGAGATAAAAATCTCAGGCCTTTGCAGCTTTGGATCAGTAAAGATGCTCTTTAATTTTTGTTCTGCAAGAGTGGGTATACTGTTCTCACAGTCTTGGCTGAATTTCAGTGTGGATAATTGCATTTCTGTCTGTCTTCTTCAAATTCCCCCTGCTGCACAGGTCAGGTAGCATTAGTAAGCATGGTCAGGCTCAAAGCACTGTGCGGGTGGTGCTCTGTTAAACAGATGCTGATTTTTACCCACACATGGCCGTACTTCACTGGTGAATGCAATGGCCACGTTAAATGGTCCAGAAGTCTCAAGAATAATTTTGCATTCCCTGAGAAGAGTAGCTGTGTCTCAGCATGCTGTCATTACATTTTCCTGCTATAACTTGTGGTCTTTAAGCAGTAGGAAGTTTTTTGCTCATACTCCATATACTTATAGCCCAAGGAAGAAAAGCATTTGACAGTCTGATATGACACAGACCCACCCAACTCATGCATGTCAACACATATTCAAATGCAAATTTTCCTCAGAAATCTTAAATGCTCTGGTTTTCATGGTGTTATGAACTCCATTTCTGTTTCATATAAAGAAAGCTGTTTTGCTAGCAAAGCAATAAAACAAATTAGCTCTATATCACTTTGCAAACTTTACATAAATTCAGAATTATTTACAGATATAATCTACTAGAGGGAGCACTTGCATTGCTTTTAAAAAAAAAGGACCTGATGGCAGATTACTGCACACCTGGTGATACTCTAATGTGTATAATTTTCTGTGTTTCTTTAAGTTTCTAGATGGTACTTTTACAATCGCTGTTGAGAAATTATTATCCTCCTGGGATGACACAGAGTTACAGAAGCTGAAGGCTGAGATATGTTCTGCATACCGAATGCAGAACAATGAAATCTTTTGTCCTACAGTAACTCAAAACAGTTTGCCACAAAGTTTTCAGCTAAGTCAATTTAAACCTTCTGAAATTAGAGTGAGAGCCCTGGGAACAAAAAGCCTGATTGTGCTTAGAGTAGATACCACAACAAAAAGAAACTGTACAAAGAGCAAAACCCAAGCCATTCTCATGCAGAATCGTCTTGTGGGACCAGCTGAAGACCTCACAGGAGAGTTCCTAACTACACTACTGAAAGCATTACCAGAAAGTGCAAATTTGGGGCTGTGCAAGAGCTGAATATATTAGACAAAAAAACACAGTGCAAACATCCCTCCCATAACATTTCTGATCAAGGTACCACTTTTAGGAGTAAATGCTGTTGGACTTGCCTAGTCTTTGGCTCTCTGCAAAAGAATAGCTCAGTGCCTTTTGTAATCCCTTATGTGGGCTTTCAATTTCTCTCCCATCAGAGCTAAGAAATGCTAGGAACTTTATCATGCAGTTACCTTGCTTTTAAATGAACAACCTTGGTAAGATATTGAGTGAGAGAAGGCTTTAGTAATCATAGATAGAGATGTTCTACCTCTTTCTTAGGTTATTTGAAGTCAGTCTCTGAACAACGCAGTTAATGAAGCAATTCTCAAAAGATCTCTCTTATGTGGATTTTGACCTCTAATATACTTATTCTATCCCTGAAGGGAAAGTAATAGAATCTCTTTAGGGACTCTTTCCAAAGGAAAAGAGTGACAAAATTTATTATGATTGAAATCTCTTCTGATTTTTTTTAAAATTGGTCAGTAGGTATGAAAATAATTGGTGGCCAGGTCATACAAACAAATCCAGATGCATACACAAACATAGAACTTTGGGCAAAAAAAGGGAAAAATGTCAGCCCATCTTATAGTATAAAAGAAAAAAGTAAAAATCTGTATATGTGGTAAACAGTCATGATTCACCTTTCACTGCAAAGAAATCATTAAACCTCATCCACTCAGGAGTTTTGTTCAAAAGTTGGAAAAGACACTTTGTCAGCTTTTAAATTGCAAGAATATTGTCAATGCTCCAGGAGACCTTGTCATTTGTAACCTCTTTACCTGACACTCTGTGTTTGCATTCCAGTTCTCTAGGACCTGACACTGCACTGCAAAACACATGTCGAATTATGCAGACTTTTTTTACCTGCAGATCAAGTTCTTCCGTAACTTTTCTCTTAACAGTGTATGTAACTGGGTCACTGATCCACTGGTAACTTGGATAGACGTATTGGAGATCCTTTCTCAAGATGATATTGTTAGGAATTATTTTTGTTTTCTCATACAGAGGTTTAACTTTACATGGTAAAACAAAGTTGACATGTTTCAGGTTAATAAATTATCATGTAATTAATACTTTGCCTCTGGTAGGGCCTGGTAACAGATACATTGGAAAGAAGAGCAGGACAGGGCAAATGCATTGTTCCCAGACTATCTCTCTGGTTCAGGGAGCCACATATAATGTCTTTGCACTTAGCAGCCTTTCTAGGATTTTGATGAGTTTCTTTTTTACAGTGTGAACTTGTAGCATTTACAGTTCAACAACTTCTTGTGTGAAGAGTTTCCTTTTTGTGATTGTCTTATCACTAGTTAGTTTCAATGATGTCCTTAGTTCTTGTGTAGGAAGCGAGTGAATACATCTTCCCTAGAGATCTTCTTCATATCGTTCATGATTTTATAATTGTTTTGTCCATAAGGCTGATGAGGTTCTAGCTGTTTAAACATTTTTCTTATGAAAACACTCCACTTGGTATGGTTTGGGCATGATAGCTTCCTTTTTAATGACACCTGGAACCAAAATTCTCTGAAAACTCTTTGAAAAGCCAAACCCATATACTTGTAGGAATATAAAGGTCCCAAAGGAAAAAACTTACTACCCTGCAGACTTTGTGGTTTAGGGAAAGGTAAATTTGCTTAAAGCCATAGTCCTCATCTCATGTGCAAGTTTTGATATGCAACAATGTAGAGAGAAATATCACTTTCTCTCTGAGTTTCTTAAAAAGAAAAGTTCACAGAACAAGAAACTGTCATTGTAATCTAGAAATGTAGCTAGAATTGTCATACTCAAGTATCTAGGTAGCCAAATGCATTTTGAAGTATCATCACAAAGAATTTGCTTAAGTGTCTCTCAAGTCGTAGGTTTTGAGGCCCGTAATGAACTTCTGCAGTCAGAAAATCCAAACTGAGTCTTGTCAGTATCTTTATTAGCGCGAAATTGCTGAGAGTTACCTGAGCTTTATTCAGTCATTTAGATTGCTGGAGGAGACAACTAACAAAAATATTCCACTTTCATGTCCTTACTCTCCCAAGATTTTGGGATATACATTTCAAAGAGTCCTCAGAGAATAAGAATAGAATGGAATGGTTCTTAATGTTCAGTCTAAATTTCCTCTGGTACAGCTTTGAACTGTTCCCACACATCAAACCACTGGATCTCAGGGGGAAGAGATCAGAACTTTCCTCCTCCATATCACCTCCTCAGGGAGCTGTAGAGACCAATGAGATCATATCTCAGTGTCCTCCAAATTAGACCAACCCTGTGTCCTTGTTTTTTCCTCGTAGGACATTCCTTCCAGCCTTTTCATCAGTTTTGTTGGCCTTCTCTGAACACATTCTAGTACCTTCAAGTTCTCAACTAATGTTTCAATTCAGGTTATGCCACATTTTAGCAAAGTTAGACAGTTCTTTCTCATAAATTCCTTTAAAATAATTTTACAAAAATTATATTATTGGTCCAGATATAAGAAACTTTTTATATCATGGGAAAAGGAACTTATAACTGTTTCTAGTTTTCCTAATTTTTAAGTTCATTACTTTCCACTGTAAAAACTCATTTCATTTTTCCTAAGATAAAAGTGGGAAATAGAGATAAAATAGAAGAAAATAATAAGAGTGTGAGGAAGCTCAGGAGTTTTTGCTTTCTAAATAGTAATCATGTAGAAAAGAAAAGAACACATTTTTGTAGTTAAAAGATTTAAGTACAACAGTTTTAACAACTTTATCTTCTAAAATCTTAATGTTAAATATGATGGCAATCAATGTATTAACATCTTAGACTGTTTATCAGGGAAAAAAAAATGATAAATATTATCCCATAAAATGGTGCACTAATTATTTCCATGATATAATGGAAAATATGTTTTATTAGCTAATCTGATTTTTTTTTAATTAATCTTCAAGTGGACACAAGAAAAGAAACTATGCTGGTGTAGTTTATTTAAAGAACAGTAATTTTATTTACTCTTGCACAACATTTTGATACATGCATGTGTTTGTACTACATTAAATCCCTGTAGCTTATATTAAATGTAAAAATGAAATATTAATTTATAAATTTGTGCTCTTCCTTCTGGGAAGACATAAATAATCAGGCCAAAAAAATTTTCTCCTGTGCTGTTCAACACCCTTCCTCATGTTCTGGAGTGAAAAAGAAATCAATAGTACTAAAATTCTCAGATAATGCAAAGTTTGGCAGATAAAAATAATGAAAATGCAGCCCAAGCACATTGTCAGGCAAGCTCATTTTGTCAACATGTGCTTCATCACAGTTAAATGCTAGATTATGCATCTAGAAACAAAGAATATAGTCACATTTGCAAGATGAGCAATTGCAGTCCCCCAACTCCCCCCCAGAGCAAAAACAAGAAGATCTCAGTAGATAATACACTGAATATTAATTTCTAGTGTTCTGCCGTTGTTAACATGGGAAGATGAAATTGCAAATGTGTGTTACAGAAAGAATAGGAAGGTGACATCACTTACGTGAATGACTTCAGGAAGATGCTAACTGGCATTTTGAATGGGTTTCATCTAATAAGATGCAAATGTCCATCAAATATGCAGTATCTCTAAGGTACTCTTGAACCTTCCCTAGAATGTATTTCAAAATAGGCTACAAAACTGGAGTCCTTCACTGGGAAGAATACAATGTTCATGTTGTTTCCAACATCAGATAGTTGTATAGGGCAGGTGAAGATGACCTGACAAGATCCAGTGTCTAGAAGCTGCAGTTAGTATATTTCATGCCCAAATGAAGGAGTAATTATTTTACACAGACAGCAATTACCTACTGGGACAGTTCTTCAAGGCTTGTTGTATTGGCCCATATGACTAAAAACTTTCAGACTAAGACTGTATTTCTTAGAGTACAGGTTGTACACTCAAAAACTGTGATTTTTATTAAGAAATAAAAAGTTACATTGTTTTGATATGTGATTATATTAGTTTTCCCTATTCTTAAAACCTCTGAAGTTTCTGTTGTGGAAGAACAGAAATTTTTTCTTCTGTCTGTGTGACAAACCCACTCTGCTTTTGCCCATCCTAAATTTTCCTCTTCTCAACTTTATCCCACAACTCCTGTTTTATGCTTACCTTTAGGGAACTTCAGATAGTTGTCTTTGATCATTAAACTCCTACAAATATTCCTATAGAACAATCTTATGTGCATATGTCTATATTACATATCTTTTACTTTTCAAGTCTTTGATAATTAAAACCAATCTGTTATTATGTTTTTTTGTTAGACTGTCACAGAGCACATCACTTCCAAAACTTTTCTTCTTAGTATATTATGGTAGGTGCTGAGCTCCACTGGCTCATTTGATATACACAAAGGTTTTGCTCTTTTGCTTCGTTTGTTTTAGAACATTTCTAGCTTTTAGGCTCTTCAGAGAAGCCATGATTCATCTGGCATTTTTTTCCAGACCTACGTGTATTTTCACTCACTTAAATATAATGTGTGTTTAAAATAGTGTAAAGTTTCTGTTGTTTGTATGGCTCACTGGCTTTCAATGACATTTTTCTTGTGCTCATACAATAGTAGGAGTGTGTAAGATGTTGCATCACAAAGTTTTCCTCTAACCAAGACATGCTGCATGTCTTCTATTAGTTTCTGTTTTCTTACTACTTCCAGCAACATATTAGCCTTAATACGTTTTTTTTTTTCCTAAACCCATCCAGTGTTTCTACCTTGTGGCTAGTGCAGAATCCCAACAGAGCACCAGTGGAATGCTCGTATGTTTATTAAACTATGTGTTGTCTCTCAGTACAGAGATTAATTTCACCTGTTTCCCTAATGTGTTACCTTGTTAACGGTAGTCCTCCTTAATACTTCTCTTTCCTTTTGTCTAGACATGAAAGCTAGTTTAAGTGGTTAACAATTGCTGTACTCTAGCTCTTAAGATCAACATCATGATTAGTTCCTCATGTCTTCAGTCCTTTGACATCCCTTTTTTTTGTCTTTTCAAAACATACTGGCAGCAATTCAGTGAAAGTGGTCACAACCATCATTCCCTTCTTACTGGCACGGTATATAAGAAGGCTGAGAGTTTTGACTTTATGAAATACAGTGGGGGAGGAAATCTCAGTAACAACTGAAATTCAAGCCTTTCTTGATCTGAGTTGCAGCACTTGCGTTTTAAGACACTCAGTGGTTCTGTGATAATCACAGTCTGAATTTCACAACCGTATAGAGCCCATACACAATGTTTCAGATTGTAACACAGGGCA
This sequence comes from Urocolius indicus, assembly GCA_013401255.1. Taxonomy (NCBI): domain Eukaryota; kingdom Metazoa; phylum Chordata; class Aves; order Coliiformes; family Coliidae; genus Urocolius; species Urocolius indicus. The sequence goes on along the minus strand of WBNH01003203.1, from coordinate 30,445 downwards.
GAAATAGACCACTTAAAGTGTTTTTTTCATCACAGCTATCCCTTTACGGCTTTATTTTGGTAGCATCCATTCCTCAGATCACTGCTGGATACTACTGAATTTCCAGTATAATAGGTTAAAGCAATATCCAGATCATTTGGGAACCTGACCGTCTCTGGAAAGCAGAAACTGCTGGTTTATGTATGTTTAGAGTTACCAGCAGAAGGGAGTAATTTTTAAGGGAAACAAAAATAAAGCAGTTATATTGCTTTTTCCCTTTTGTCTCTGTTATAGCAGTTTTATTTGCTGCTGGCCATTGCCTAGAGATATTGCCGTATAATTTCTCTGCTTACACAGATTCATCTAATCATACCTTTTTGTTCCACTTTGGTTTTCCCTCCTATGCTCAAGGCTTCCTGTAGTCCACGTAGTTCATCACGTGTTCTTCCTTCATCTTTTCTTCCTATAACCTTATTACGCCCTTGGCTCAAAATGTGGTCTTTCCTGCTTCTAGTAACTACATTTTATTCCTATTTGCATCAAGTGACGTGTGATCATGAGCATCCTCTAACCACTTTACAAATCTCTTCTTTGATTCTTGAAGAGTTCAAGATGACATTGTTTCCCCACTATATCTTCTTCTTAGAGGCAGCATCCTTGTAAATCCCTCTGTGCCAGCTGCATGCACAGATAATCCCCAGACGAGGTGACATTGTCAAACCATAATCCATGGTCTCCTTGTTGCCTCTTTGTATTTACTAACTTTGTTCTTTTAATAGTCAAACAAAATAATCTTCCAAATGACAACTACGGCCTTGGCTTACTTGCACGGAGTGGCAGAGGATCCAAGCAGCAAGAAAAGCTAGGGGAATTTGCTTCTGGTCCCATCCCAGTAAATCTACAAAATGTGCTGCCTTCCTGTCATAGAGTCATAGAATCATAGATTCAGAGAATCGTAGAATGGTAGCGTTGGAGGAGACCTATAGAGATCATCTAGTCCAACCCTCCTCCTCAAGCAGGTTCACCTAGATCAGGTTGCACAGGAACATGTCCAGGCGGGTCTTGAAGACCTCCAAGTAAAGATATTCTACCACCTTCCCGGGCAGCCTGTGCCAGGGCTCCCTCATCCTCACAGTGAAAGTTTTTTCTTATATTTAAATGGAACTTTTTGTGTTCCAGCTTCATT